>JBBPBX010000248.1:118487-142701 GCA_038048925.1 Garcialebias charrua
TTGAGTTTGCCTCCCATGCCCTGAGCCAGTGTTCACCATAGATTCTATTTTAAATTAAGATCAAGGGAACATTTTCTGAAGGGAACTATTTGAATAAGATAATTCTTTGATTGGCTGAAAGCCCATTTTAGAGTTCATCTGACTGACATAAAGGTAGACAGAGACATGTCAGGGGTGATTTATCTAACATTTGATTTTACTTTTAAATAGGTGGGTTGGATATGAATTCTTCTACACATTTAAAAGGTTTTTTAAAAAGTCTGTTTCATCTAATCAATTGTTTTAAAATAATCTAAAGAAAAAAATATATTTTTTGCTTCCTGCTGGGAGTTTTGGAGCACAGAGTTTATGCATCAGAAATACTTTCAGGTTGGAAGTATCAATAGTGGTCCAGAACTGTGTATGCTGTTAGATTTTATTCAGATGATCCATGACTCAAACAATAAAGTGCTTACTGTGCCAGTTTTCTAATACGCATAGTCTGATGCAATAATGCAATTACATTTAAAAAGGTTCAAAATTAAACAACAAAAAAATTCCTTTTGTTGCTGAAGGGCATACGTGACATTATATGTCAAGTCAAATTTTATTATTATAAAATAACTAGCATTTTTTTCCTCTTTCTTTTTAGAAAAGTGACCTGCTATACAGTATTCTTCATTCTCGAGGTCACACTTCGACTTTGCACCTGTCACCTCTTGCAAACACGACAGCTCAGGAGTGGCTTGAGGAAATTATATTATATCTGTAGAAGTTCGCTTGGAATCATGGTCTGGCTAGAAAAGGAAAATTGAAGGTTAAATGTATGATCTCACAAAATATTTATATTGTTAATTAAATTGCTAAATAGTTGTTATGCTGTGTACAGTAGAACACAAGGATTCAAGGTTCTTTATTTGTTGGACACTCCACATGTGGTACTATTAAAATGTAAAATAAAAACAGTAATACAATTTTAAGATATGCACTAAGAAAAACGTTAACTAAAATACATTAAGCACTAGTAACATAAAAACAATAAGCAGACAACAGCACGAACATGAGTCTTTGTGAGCAGATGAGCAAGAATGAACACAGTAACATGATGTGATTTTCCACAGTGATTATCCTGGTTAGAGATTCATGAGTCTAACAGCCTCTGGGTAGATGCTGTTCCTCAGTCTAGTGGTTCTGCACCTCCTTCCTGAGAGGAGTGGGGCAAAAAGTGTGTCTGGAAGTGTAAATGTCTATAATGGTGGGGAGGCTGACTCCAACAAACTTCTGTGCAGCCTTCACCAATCTCTGCAAACATCTTGAATTAAAAGAACAACTTCCGATCACAAGCTCACCTTCTTAACCTCTGTGCCACGACTCCCATTTAACAACAAATTAAACGACAACATATAACGACCTATCAAACAATGACTACTTCATAACATGCAAGGGATTTTTTGCAAGGGAGACTCAGGCTTCCCTCGCAACAACTGTGATTTTAATGGGATTTGCCTGATTACATAAAGGTTAATAATAAAAAATAAGATATATTTTAAAACGGCAACCCAATTTTGCTGGATAATCATTTTTTGTACTTCACTGAATTTTCACTACATGCAGTCTAGACTGTATTTGCTTGATTGATTAAACATATTTTTTTTGTTCTTTGGATTCTTTGCTAGTTCAAAAAATTAATAGATTACCAATTTTTTACTTTAATTTCTAAGGGTCTACATCAAAGACACTATAAGTATCTTTTTTAACACTTTGATCCTACCATCAAAATGAACAAGAACACATAAAGTAAGATGTAACATCCTATTTAATACTTTTGCAGATATTTCCCCTCCAATTTGCGATGCTACCCCCCATCTCTTGTTTGACTTACAATATTTATTTACTTCAAGGAAAAAAGAGTGCATGGGTTTTGTAAAAGCTGTAAGATTTAATCTCAGTTTCTGCCAGAACTAAAGCTATAGGGAGACAAAACAGAACAAGAAATATTTGTAGACAAGTGCCCAATTACTATTGCAGACAGTACATGTTAAAAGGTTGTATCTCCCACACAGGTTCTTAAGAAAAGTTCACGTTGCGAATAGAAATGCTAGGTCTCTGATTGCCCAATTTCCTAGTAAATAAGGCATGACTCGTGCCTCGTGTCATGCAATGTTTTCCTTAACAATCGTCGTAATGACTTTTCAATTAATGCTGCCTTTTTGCTGAATGACTTGTCTCCAGGCATTCATGGTTGTACTGACCTTTGCCGGCTGCAGAAGAAGCTAGAGTTCAGTTGTGACAAAAGGGTCAACTGTGTGGGAGAGATTAGGTCGACAACAGCTCCAACTAGAGAAACAATACCACTTTCCTACGAGCATATACACGTATTTATATATTCTTTATCTGTATATTCGCACGTCTCCTTTCAAAACACCACGTCTTTTCGTTTTGAAGCCAGCAACAATCATTCTTCTTCAATCAAAAGAGGAGAGCTGAATCTTGTTATTTTTGAAGGGAACATGAAAGTGTGAAGTGGTCACAGTATGCTGAAATTGGGTTGAACAGTGGCTGTGGCAGAGCTTTATAGTTTCTCTGTGAATGTGTTTGCCTGCACTTGTGGTAAGTAGCACAATTTTTCTGTGTGTTTCCAGGAGGCTTGAATACTATGGTTTGGATTTAGATACTGAGCAGGAGAAATAGACTGTATATTTCAGACAGGGGCAGGAGGGAGATGAGGGCTTCTTAGTTCTGTTGATTGCATATTCTGTAAATTTTATATACTGTATGCACATCCCCACACAAGTGATGGAGCTTGTGAATACTAGCGCTGCTCAGTTGTACATCTCTCCCCCACAGCTCTGTCACACACTCAACAACACCGTTGGCATGCTCAGCTCGGCAGGAGGCTCCTGTGGGGCTGCATTAGGCTCCATAAACTTTATAGCATATTTTTACAACCCTACTCTCTGTATGCACCCACCATCACATCTTACCACATCAGCTTTAACTGTTCACACAGCTGTGAAATTCTGTGTATCCCCATGTTTTATGGTTGCTTGCTCCTCCAGTCACTCCTGTTTTCTTTATTTGTATATATTTTTTTCATCTGAGATAGCCTACATCTGTTTATACTTAGTAAATTATTGGCTTTGGTTGATGGAGCCTTTTATCTAAATGTGATATTTGTGAAACAAAAACAGTTTCAGTATGTGAAGATCTGCGTTGGACACATTGATAAAATGCTTCCAGCTATTGCCTTACTGAGTTCTCTTGTTTTGTGCATTTTTATCCATTACAAATGCAGTCTTTACTATTAGTTGTATTTTATGTATTCAAGCAATAAAAAGCATACATTTTTTTTTGAAAGGCAAGGGAAACAACTTAACAGTTGGTGCAAGAACCAATAACACACAACATTTTTGATTCAATTCGGTTTATTTATATAGCACCAAATCACAACAAAGTTGTCTCGGTCAAAGTCAAAGTCAAAGTCAACTTTATTGTCAGAACTGCAATATGTACAGGACATACACAGGACCGAAATTGCATTTCTCTCAGTCCCTCGGTGCAACAGTAACCATCTAAACACTAAACACTAAAACATTTAATACACATAAGCATAAAATAGTAAAAAAGTGTAACACTGTCCTGAGTTTTTTCATAATAGTATAAAAGTATGAAAATTAACACCAACACTGAAACACCAAACACCCCTAAAACACCAAACACCCAATGAACATAAGCATAAAATGAAATAATAAAAGTGTAATACTGTCCTGAGTTTTTGCATAGTAGTATAAAAAGTATAAAAAGTATATCTATAAAATAAACTGAAGGTTCTAGCATTGACATTTGCAAAGAGTGGCACAGCAGCATATAAGTTAATGTACACAGTATATGTATGAGGTAGTTGATGTTGGTATAGAGGCAAAGTGGCATATGCAGTGAGGCACATAAGGCACATTTGGCATCCTTAGATAAGGCTAGTCAGAGAATGCTGTATATGTATCTGCAGTAGTGTAGATAAAAGTAGTGTAAATGTAAACAGTAGTAATAAATGTAAAGCAGTAGTAATAAATGTAAACAGTATTAATAAATGTAAACAGTGAATGTAAACAGTAGTATGACTATAGGCAGTAATGTAATACAAACATTAGTGCAAATATGAGAAGTAGTGCAAACTGAATGAACACACTAAAAGTAAAGTTCTCTATCTAAGGAAGCCAGCAGACACGTTGGATCTTCACTTTGTTGCAGTATCCCATCCTGAGCAAGCCCAATGGCAACAGTGGAAAGGAAAAACTCCCTTTTTAAAATGAATAAACCTCCAACAGAACCAGGCTCAGGACAAGTGACCATCTGCTTTGACCGACTGGGTTTGAGAGGACAGAAAGGAGAGACAAATGAACACAGAATGGCATGTCCAGATATAGGTCCAGGTGTATTGAAAGACAAAAACACGTTAGGATAGAAAAAAATAATTACAAATACAAAACAGGTTGAGCAGAGTAAGTAAAGACCGTATAGTGAAGAAATACTGTCAGTTTGTCCTCCAGCAGTCCAAGCCTATAGCAGCATAACTAAAGGGACAGCTCAGGAAACCCAAGCCGACCCTAACTGTAGGATTTATCAAAAATGGAAGTCCTAAGCCTAGTTTTAAAACTGGACAATGTGTCAGCCCTATATGGACAGAAACTGGAAGTTGGTTCCACAAGAGAGGAGCCTGCAACTGAAAGATCAGTCTCCCATTCTGTTTTTGGAAACTTTAGGAACTGCGAGTAAACCTGCAGTCTGAGAGCAAAGTGCTCTGTTAGGAAAATATGGAAATATAAGACCTGTAATATAAGATGGAGCTAGGTTGTTGATATTTTTGTAGGTTAGAAGTAAGATTTTGAATTCAATTCTGGATTTGACAGGGAGCCAGTGGAGAGAAGCTAAAACTGGAGAGATATGATCTCTCCTACTAACTCCAGTTAAGACTCTGGCAGCAGCATTTTGGATTAAATTAAGACATTTTAAAGAAGACTTTGGACACCCAGAAAACAAACCATTGCAGTAGTCCAGTCTAGACCTGACAAATGCATGAACCAGTTTTTCTGCATCTTTTTTTTTTTTTGATGCTGGGAATTCAGTTACAAAGTACATTCAAAGTGTATTTACTAGTCTCTTAACTCTTTTTACAACCTACCAGAATTCTGGTAGCAGCTTACCAATTAGGCAACTGATCCATTCAGCACAACCATGTGCTAACAAGGTACAGTCTCTGCTTATCAGCTGCGGTACTTTCACAGCTCTGTCATACTTGGACGCACAACAGTAAAGACACAAAATTACCTCATCAGCAGCCATGTTCCTCTCGATTCCCAAGATAGTTCTCTGATGTACAGATTGGTGACATGATCAAGGCAAGATCACTTGCTGTGTTATTGTCTGGCTTTGAATTTTTTTTGTATGATGCTTGAAAGAGATTTGGCATCATTTTAAATGGTAGGCTTTAAGCTGGAGCACTCGTTAGCTGTTAACTCACTATGTGGCTCATCTTTCCTGCTTTGTGAATAAATGAGTGAAAGAATAACTGACTGTAAATTAGTCTGCTCATGCTAGATGTAATGACAAATGCTACTGTGACTTACTTTATAAGTTTGGTTGGAAAAATAAAGTTCAGCTGTGCTGAAGTACGAGAGCCTTATTTACCGTATTTCCGGACTATAGGTTGCAGCTTTTTATCATTTTTTTCATGGCCTGCGACCTATAGTCAGATGCAACCTATATATGGCTTTTTATAAAATGAGCTGATTTGTAATCATTTATTAACTAAAATTAAACTGAGACACACTTTTACAATAATGTCAGCTAACAAATGTATTTTTTTAGGTGTTTATTCTGCTAAAATTATTCATTTATTAAAGAAAAGTTCAGCTCAGACACATATTTGCTATAATTTTTAATCAAACAAATAATTGTTTTTAAGTGTTAATCTTCTTAAAAGCCTTGCTGTACGCTCCTGTGGCAGACATTTGCAGCAGAGCTAAACACGGTCCACATTTTGACGTAGGTGCGACCTATATTCAGGTGCGACCTATACTGTATATGGATTTTTCCAATTCTTTGGCAATAATTGGACAATGGGACCTATACTCGGGTGCGACCTATAGTCCGAAAAATACGGTAGTTGTCATTACCTTTTCCTGATGATCGTTGGTTGCTTTCATGCACGGTGTACACTGACAAAACAAGTACAGTTTTATTGCAAATTACTGCACAATTTTTTCACATACTATGTGTTGCTATGCTAAGAGTCTAGATTCAATGTTCTTTATTGTCATTCACATCACATGTGGTACATGAGTTGGAATGAAATTTTGTCCTCAAGGTCCCAGTTACACCCCAAAATTGCAAAAATATAAAGTATAAAAGGAACAGTATACAGTACAAGGATCTAAGATATACGCAAAACAGTAATAATGTAATACAAAACGTGTATTAAATATGTTTTTATGTGCACAAAATATTATTATTGAGGTAGTGTTTCACAACATTTTATGTCTTTAAATTCAGGGGCTGATCATCTGTAATCATTGTCTCAGCAACAGTCTCTGTCTACAACAGCTGCAGTTCTCTGACCAGAACTGCAGTACTCAAGTTCAACACTTGGTGGGAGTGGATGGCTATTACATTTTCTACTTTATTGGTGCACTACAGTACACTGTTCTGAAAAGACTGTTGATAAGGAACTGACCTACATGGTTTCTTTGAAGCCATGGAACACCAGGTACTGATACTACATGTATTTGTTAAAATCTGATTTTTAAGGAGGACAAAGCGTGACATTCTTGAACATGTATTCGTATAATTCCCTCGATTGCTTCTTTCACTTTGCTTATATTGATAGAGAAAAACAAAACATGACTACAGTATAGGTAGTTTCATCAGCTTAAATTTTTCCTGATGAAGATACAAAAGTGACAGTGGCATTCACATGGTTGTTTTTATTTCCAATATATATTTTTTCATTCAACCTTTATTTAGGCAGGTTAATCTCATTGAGCCTCGAGGATTCATTTACAAGAGAGACCCGTCTACAAACTAAAGAATGATGACGACAGCAACAGTAGAATTTCCTTGAACAATCAACATTAGACTAACATAAGAGAGAAATACAGATTTTATTTTTTACAAGTTAAAACAAAGATATCAAAGTAGCAAAACAGACAGATTATAAGGTAGATGTAGAAAATCAAAAACAGGAACATGTCTGCATTGGTTTTTGCCAGGATTCCAACAGATTCTTAAAGCCATTTAGAGAAGTCAAGGCCGAGAGCTTCAGATCTTTTTGTAAGATGTTCCAGGAAGCAGGAGCGGAGTATGAGAAGGCCCTTTTGCAAATATTTACTTACATATTTACTTACATGATGTGATCTTGTACGAAAGTATGTGTTACATTGTTATTAACAATAGTTTTTTGGCAATAATATTATTATTTTTATTTCTCACAGATGAACCGATGCCATCCCTCACCAATAACATTTAATTTGCAAAACATCACTCGTTCATATATCACCTTTCCTTCTGGTTTTAGTATGCTCAACACTATGCAATATGTCTGCACATACAGACTGTGTAAATGTTGCTGACCAAGAGCAGCTGAAGAGATATCTTTGCCCGCCAGCACATGCTGTCTTCTGTATTACAGCTCCTTCCACCTTGTCATTCATCTCAGGTGCTAACATGCCACATCAATTTTTAATACACAGCCATGTGGCGTTGTTGCTTTTTCTTGGGCAGTAATTCACCAAGCAAATATGAGGAAAAATAAAGCCAATAATAGTAGTAATTTCATCCCTGCTGTTATTTTCACATAAGTTGTAAAGGCATTTTGGCTCTATCAATTGGTAGTCAGAGTAAATCAAGCGCTCTGTTAGAATGAGACCAATTGTCTGATATTGGCCAGAGGTCTATTTGATGGTAGATGTATAGTGTTCTAAATGACGATGTCCTTGGTGTTGGCAATGAGCACAGCACGAGAGGTGACATCCAATCATACCGAGGTGGTTGACCTGTCTCTTTATGTCCTGAGTGGTCCTAAGAAATTATGTTTTTCATCCTGATTGGAAGGAATGCCTTCCTTACACCTGAGCTGTTGGCCTTCAGTCACAGATAGCCGGCAACTGCATGCGATTAAATGCGCAGAACCTTATAACAGAGACCCTTGATGTGTATAATTACATCATCAATTAATAGGACAAGCAGCAAATTCAGTGTCATGTGTGAGGTGTTTTTCTTCCGCCCTGTCAAGATTTCCCATGTTAGCTTTCAGTTGGCTGTCTCTGCTGCCGATGGGTGTTGTTTGCTACGTTGTTTGTGTGTCACCTCACAAATGTCTCTGTATGAGGAGGAGAAATTTGCCACTACAGGAGATAGAAAGGGAGAAGGAAAAAGTTACTTCCAAGCCCTTCAACTAGAACAAAAGAATGGTAAAAATCTTGATATTATTATCCCTGCAACGTCTTCTGAGTTTCTGATATAAATGAACTAAAGGTTCTAAAATTGTCATTTGAATTATGCCTTTCATCTCCCCATGGTTTTTAGTGAAGCAGTTCAGCCCAAGTCTCTGGTGAATGTTTTTTTCTTCCCCTGTTTGCATTTCTGAACAAGCGCCATAACTGTAATGAATTCTATTATTTTAAAACCAATTACTGCTAGTTGGAAGCTTTTTCACCGCTACCGTTGTACTCTCAGAGGAGTAGAGCTGTTGTAGTGTAGACTGCACTCAAACTCTGATACGTTTCTCCCTTTTTCCCTAACCACCCATACTAATGTAGTCTTCTAGTGTGTACAGTATCTGTCCCATACACATAGCGCATCTATTTGAATGACGTGTTAGTGATATATGAAAACTATCAAAGTCGAGGAATGCGCTTAAAAAAGAAACAAGTCAAAATAAAACATAAATGGCAACAAGGCATCTTTATTTTTTTAATCTAGATTCCATGTACTGTAATAGTAATGATTAACACATTTAAGCTTCTTCCAATTTGGAGTACCGGTACTTGGATTGTTTTGAACGTTCAGACACTTTGGTCTACCGGTACTTTTACTGCAGTTGTCATGTAAGCATGGGAAGTTGAACTGCTAGATATGTGCCCTTACAGCCTGAAATATTTTCAATTCAATTCAGTTTATCTATATAGCACCAAGTCACAACCAAAGTAATTTCAGGGCACTGAACATAAACATTCATATATATAAAAAGTAAGTTAACACTATTTATCTGAGGAGCAGGCTGCTTTGAATTTAACTTCATCGCAGAACTCATCTTGAGCAAACATGAAGACAACAGTGGAAAGGAAAAACTCCCTCATGAGGAAGAAACCTTTAGCAGAACCAGGATCAGGACAAGCGTCCATCTGCTTCGACCGGCTGGGTTAGATTTGGAACAGATACACAATGGCAGGTTGATAATCACGTGTCAAGATAGAAATAATATCAAATGAAAACTATTTGATTTTAACAATTCATTTAAAGCTCCCCTGACATCATCTTTGAACTTTCCATAAAATGGCACAACATATATATATTTTAAGATTGAACTATGATCGTTTTTGCTAAAACAATGTTAAATGAATGAAAATTCCTCTCAAAAATAGTTTAAAATTAGCGCCATTTTTTTACACGGTAAATCCGGGTTTTTCCGGTCACGTGATTGTGACGGCAGATCGAGACTCTGCCCCAACGCGCACATTGAATACAATGGAGAAAGATACAAACGCATCCGTCAAATTTAGCCATTTAAAACTTTAGATTTTAGCGATTTGGCTTCAGTTCGTGAAGAAGAAGTTATTTTGAGTGATAAACAACAAACAGCAAGGTTTCTTTTGTCCGTGTTGCTTTTTTTTCAGGAGAGGTTTCACATTCATGAAGTGAGCACCAGGTGTCAGCAAAGCTATCGTGATAACTCTTACAGAGCACTGTAGAGTGCTCTGCTTTGCTGACACCTGGTGCTCACTTCATGAATGTGAAACCTCTCCTGAAAAAAAAGCAACACGGACAAAAGAAACCTTGCTGTTTGTTGTTTATCACTCAAAATAACTTCTTCTTCACGAACTGAAGCCAAATCGCTAAAATCTAAAGTTTTAAATGGCTAAATTCGACGGATGCGTTTGTATCTTTCTCCATTGTATTCAATGTGCACGTTGGGGCAGAGTCTCGATCTGACGTCACAATCACGTGGCCGGAAAATCCCGGATTTACCGTGTAAAAAAATGGCGCTAATTTTAAACTATTTTTGAGAGGAATTTTCATTCATTTAACATTGTTTTAGCAAAAACGATCATAGTTCAATCTTAAAATATATATATGTTGTGCCATTTTATGGAAAGTTCAAAGATGATGTCAGGGGAGCTTTAAGGAAATGAGGTCAATTTGTCCTTTTGTAGTTTAAGCCTAAGGTAGCATAACAAGCCAATCCTAACTATAGGATTTATCAAAAAGGAAAGTCTTAAGCCCAGGCTTAAATCTGGACAATGTGTCAGCCTCACAGACAGAAACTGGAAGTTGGTTCCACCAGAGAGGAGCCTGATAACTGAAAGATCTCCCACCCATTCTTCTTTTGGAAACTCTAGGAACCACACGTAAGCCTGCAGTCTGAGAGTGAATTGCTCAGTTAGGAAAATATAGAACAATAAGATCTCGACTATAAAATGGAGCTAAAGGTTGTTTAGAGCTGTGCAGATAATATGATGCACACAGGAGGGTAAAAGTTGAGCAAAAAATAAAATGTAGAAATTTATGTTTGATTTACAATAAGTTCAAAATGGTGGATGGTAGGACTAAATTAAGAGGTGTCAATGTTAGATCTCATTAGATCTCATTAGTATCGGTCTTCATAATAACCATCACGCATTCTTGCTCTAAATTAACCAAAATGCCACAAAACCTTGACAACTGAGAGTGCTTATAAACTCTTCTATAAATTATATGTTTAGTCTATTAGTGTTGTATAAAGAAACATACAAATCAAACACAGGGACTGTGATAATAACTAACATTTCTAAAGTTATTTTTTAGTATTAATTATTTTCTTTTCCCTGTATTATATTTAATTGATGCTTCATTGTTTAACAGAGGATTATTCTTTAAACCCCCCTAAAAATTGTACATGATTATGATTCATGATCGCTAAAGACTCGTGCTCTTTTTATGAAGGCTGTAAGATTATTTTTAACATTGCTTTCCGTAACCTTATTGAGCATTATTATTAATTATTATTGAGCATGCATTAGGATGCTTTCAGTAACTTTTTTTAAATGCTAAAAACTAATTGGATTCAGCTCCTATGTTCAGTGGTTCCTGGAGGTAGATCTTTTTGTTCACATTTCTTCAATTTTTTTTTGTTTTTAAAAATAAATAAACAAATAAATAAAAACATGAATATCTAACCTGTGGTATGCTCCTCCAAGTTCTACATTTGGGAGTTGTGCCAACCTCTAGAGAACTGCAAAATGATTTTTAATCTTGCTTGAACTTACTACAAGAAATGAGTATGCTTCCATCTGCACAGACACATAGGCTGGAAGCAAGCAGGAGAGAGAAAACTGGGATTAGACACGTCTACTCATTAAAATCCAGCCACTCATTCTCCTCTAAAGATTGATTTATAGCTTATTTAATAAGCTGAAAGGTTACCTCAAAACAGATTTTCTCCGTAATTGACCAATTTAGTGTGGCTCGATAAGCATTCATGTAAGGCTGAGGTTTTTAAAGAATTTCTGCTTCCTTTTTCTTACTTCTCGTGTTGTATCACTGATACTACTGCATCATGATTATTTAGAGGTGTGAAATATTCAACATGTGTTTTGGATGTTAACAGGATGGGGGTCCAAAACCAGGGCACAATGACTACAGAATTAGTTAGCATCACTGAATGTTCTTCTAATTGCCTCACTTTGCCCAGCAGCTGTCTGCTATTAGGTTTTTTTGTTCCAGATGTTATCTCATTAGAATAGCATTGATCATCCTAATGACTCTGGGAGAGATATTTGGTCCACATTAGTGTGACCTGCTTTCCTCCTCCCTTCCCTAAGGTCAGCCGACAATAGCTTCATTTCTCCATATGTTCAATTCACAGTTCAAGTTTCCAAAGTCCATCAAGTCCTTCCAAAGATAGTTCAAAAGATTCAAACTACTGTACATATATTTTGTGAAAAGTGCAAAATGAGGACATTAATCTTACTTTTACTGTTTGCCAATAGCTTTATTTTTTGTTTACAAAAGGTCCTTTTTTACAAAATACTTCAAGCAGGTACTTTTTGGCTTCCTTCTGGATGTGTTGCTGTGATTTTTGAATGGATCAAGGCGACATGGGGTTAAAGTCAGCCCATCTCTGTAGCACTTTTAAGCTGCTGAGCAAGTTAGTTGAGTAGAGAACTTGTAAAAAATTTAAAACAGTCAAGATGTGATAAGGTAAGCTGGCAATGATGTATAGGGGTGTAATGTAGTGATTATATACAGTCTGTGTGACCACCTGTTGCAAGAACTAAAAGCCTTGTAAACAAAATAACAAGCTGTTTTTTTGCTCCGAACATGGACTTGGAAATTGAAACATGAATAATATAGTTTAGTACTTTGCATTCAGTTTCAAAATTAGGTTTTCACCAGAAGAATGGCTAAACTGAGATATTGGTCATTTAAAAAAAAAAAATGATACGAGAGAGATGCCAGTCAACCGTTTACTGTATACTGCTCCATGTTAAGTGAAGTGAAAGTGTGATGTATAGTCATCATTGTATGTGCCCATTGAATGACAAAGTTTGTTTTCTGCATTTTACCCATCACACTTGGGATACACCTACCTGTATGTGGAGCAGCGGGCAGCTATTTAGGCGCTCAAGGACACTGCAACATGTGAACATGGCAGAGAATCAAACCTGCA
Source organism: Garcialebias charrua (assembly GCA_038048925.1). Lineage (NCBI taxonomy): Eukaryota > Metazoa > Chordata > Actinopteri > Cyprinodontiformes > Rivulidae > Garcialebias > Garcialebias charrua. The sequence goes on from JBBPBX010000248.1 coordinate 131,389, forward strand.
ACTTTCCAGTTCCAAGTTAACTATTGTAACACTGCTCCATAGCCACCCTAACATTCCTAAGCCTCAGTTTTGAAAGTTTGCATTTAAAATGGGACTTGGTTAGACTGATCTGTGACATAAACGCTCAGAGACAGCTTAAAAACAGACTACCGGTAGTCTTAATGCCGTTTCACAGACTAAACCACCTAAAGTTTCCTGTCAGTGCAATAAACATAGAATTTGTATACTTTTTAAAATATACAAATAGCTGGAATTTTCTACCTGGATTATTGAGCATGCATCAGAATATTTTGAACCACTTTGGCCAGGATTGCCTCAAACTAGTTAGAGAATTTGAGCAGGCGCCAGGAGAGAGGGCGGACTACCACTACCACAACCTGTCTGCCCTGAAGCCTCAACTGAACTCTGTAATGACTTCCTACAGCTTTTTATAAATAAGGTTGTTACCACAAGGGCCCTTATTTCAGCCCCTGCTTTTGACCCCTCCTGCTTGGTCCCCTGCCTGGCTGTGTTCGATAGATTTGAACCAGTGACTCTGACCCTTTTAGAGGATGTGGTCGGCCATATTAAGCCATCAGGTTCCCCTCATGACCTTGTCCCCCCTCGTCTTTTAAAAGAGGTGTTTTTCAGCATCAGGCAGGTGATCCTTGCTGTTATCAATAGAATAGAATAGAATAGAATTTTATTGACATTGCCATTGCACCAGGGCACAATACAACGTGATTGAATTACGCACATCCGTCTTAAGATAGGGCGAGTGCACGAAGCCGCAGCAGTAATTAAACCGCGCCGCCACAATCTTGGTTACAGGTGTGAAAACAAAAAGGGGAGAAACCATGAGGTGGTATTACAAAAAATATATATCACAATTTGTCTTACAGGACACCATATGAGACATCAAAAAACTATCAGCAAGCAACAGTTAAGACAAATCACATTTGCATTTGAGATCGAAGCAGTGAGTTTAAGTCTATGAGCCCTGTTCAGATTTAGCCACAGTTCTGCAGATGGGACCAGTCAGCCTTATCTGTCTGAGAGCACACAGAAAGTTTTCCGGGGAGGGAGGGGGTTGCGGCAGTAGCTTCAGTCTTCAGTTGCTCAGACTCAGGAGAAATTTGTAGTCAGCCTGTCCAAGGCTGCTTGGGAAGTCTGATTAGATAAAGCATGATTTATCTTCAGGTCAGGCTCACAGTGTACTTTCCTGTAGCCTTGAGTCCAGATGGGCATCCGAAATCCAATACACTCCAAATTATGGGAAGCTTTCACCGACCCGAGCTATGAGTCCTCCTCCCCCAGATGTGACCTTCCTGGCCGCGTACGAGTTCTAAACCTTACCGGTGGTCTGCGGTCCTCAGTGGCCGCCTCCACTTTACGGTTCAGCTCATAAAGCAGCTGATTCATGGAGGTCACAGCTCAGATCACATTCTCGTTTTGAGAAGGGAGCTTCGACAGTGCATTGATCGCCGCGGAAGTCTTCCTGATTTTCCAGTAGATGAGAACTCCACACAAGCCAAAAAGCAGAGCACCTGCTATTAGGGCTGGGCGATATATCGATATTTTTAAAATATCGAGATTTTTTCTAAAGAGATACAAGATGAGACAATATCGTTTATATCGAGATGGACTTGAAAATCTCGCTGCTGCTGCCTTTCTCCCACTCGCCCCCCTCCTTCTCACCCGGCCCCTCAGCGCCTCCTCCTCCTTCCTGCTGCAGGAGGTGGGCGGAGACTTTCAGCACAACAAACACGGCAGTCAGATATGAGGAACCGCTCAGCCGCTGCTGAGGAGAAGGAATCCTTAAAACAAACCACGGGTCCGAGCTCTTTTAGCCGTGCGCGCACCCACAGAGCTTTATGAAGGAGCAGAGAGAGGTGAGAGAGACATTAATAAATCAGCAGTTTATCATATATCGCTAAAGATACGGTCCTTAGCGGCTAACAAGATGGCTAACGCTTTAGCCGTCTTCTTCCACAGCTGAGACTGACCGTGTCTTTGGCGCTATGATAAACTGCTGATTTAATAATGTCTCTGCCTCTCTGTTCACGTTTCTGAGTGGAGGCTGTCGTGTTTTTACACAAGGATTCAATGAGACGCTTTGTAGAGCAACTAGAGAACGTCTTTATTCTTCGTGAACCCGGAAACAACCCCCTGACCCTTTCACAATAAAACCGGATACTATCTATCTTATCAAGACACTCAAAGCTCTTTAAAACACAATCTGTGTCCTCATTTACCCATTCATACAGCACTCTACTAGATCTGTACAAGTATTAATCAGTACTTTATCACATTCATACACTGATGGGACACACATCAGAGGCAATGAGGGGTTCAGTGTTGCCCACTGCCCAGGAACACTTCAGCATGTGACAGCTGGTGGAATTGAACTCCCAGACTGCTCTAGCTTCTCAGCCACAGCTGCCATCAGCTGAAGAGGATTATTATTTAATAGGTGTAAATAAATGTCTAAAAAAATAAAGAAATGTATGTAAATAGTTCATTTTTTAGACATTTATTTTGTAGAGTTACAGCTGTTTGTTAATAAATGTAGCTGTGTGACAACTGAGACAAAGCTTTGACTCAGAAATATATTTTTGTTATTCTTTTATGGAAAGAAAATTATATCGAGATATATATCGTATATCGAGATATATCATAACAATATCGAGATATGATTTTTTGTCCATATCGCCCAGCCCTACCTGCTATCATAAATCCAATTATGAATAAATCTTCCACATCTTCGACAGATAAAACAGTTAGGCATAACATCTTCCACTCCCCCCAGGAATCCATGATATATCCAGCTGGATACGTCTGCGATGGGCAAGCCGGTTCCCCAGGACCAGATAGTTTTGTAGAAAAAATCTTATCAATAAAGTTGATAGCCCACGAAACCAGATCCATCTTCAATTTGCATTCGAGCAAGCACTGAAAAACTGCAGACAAAGACAAAGTAGCCAAGCAGGGAGAGGAAAGTTGTGGAGGAGAGACACGAGCTGCTGCTCCAATCAGTGCGCAGGAGGAAAAAAAAAAGTCTGTCCCAATAAGTTTTAAACAGGCTATGGTGCAGCCCCTGCTTAAAAAGCCCAGCCTAGACCAAACTGTCTTGGCTAATTTTAAATGGTAAATGGAGCTTACTTATATAGCACTTTCCAGCCCCCTATGAGGGGCCCCAAAGCGCTTTACAGCACCAGCCATCCATCCATTCATACACACATTCAAACACCGGTAGTCTGCCATGCAAGGCGCCAGCCAGTCCTACCGGGAGCAACTCGGGGGTTAAGTGTCTTGCCCAGGGACACAACGACACATGGTGTGGAAACTCGGGATTCGAACCTCCAACCTTCGGATCGGGGGATGACTGCCATTACCACTACGCCACGGCTGCCCCATTTTAGACCCATCTCCAAGCTGCCTTTTATTTCAAAATCTTTTAGAAAAAAATTGTGTATTCACATGTGAAATGTTTTCTGGATGAGCAAAATATAATGGAGGTTTTTCAGTCTGGCTTCAAAACTCGCCACAGCTCAGAATCAGCTCTGGTCAGAGTTTTTAATGACATTCTTATGGCCAATGATTCTGGTGAACATGTGGTTCTTGTCCTGCTCGACCTATCCACTGCCTTTGATACCGTGGACCATAACATTTTAATATCACGTTTGCAGCACCAAGTGGGTATCTGTGGTACTGCACTGAACTGGTTTAGGTCCTATCTGGCAGACAGAACCATGTCTGTGATCATAGCTGGTTCTGAATCCTCCACTGCTCCTCTGTGTTTTGGGGCTCCACAGGGCTCCATTTTAGGTCCCCTGCTTTTCTCCCTTTACCTACTTCCATTGGGATCAATTCTCAGAAAATGGGATCTTTTTTCACTGTTACTTTTCATTCAACCTTTATTTAGTCAGGTAAATCTTATTGAGCCTCGTGGCTCATTTACGAAAGCGACCTGCTAAAACTAAAGAACGATGAACAGCAATGGTAGAATTTCCTTAAACAATAAACAATAAACAATAGAAAACAAAAGAGAGAGAAAAAAAGAGAGAAATACATTTTTTTTAAACAAAGTATCAAAAAACTAGCAAAACATTATAAGGTAGACGTATAAAATCAAAGACAGGAACAAATCTGCATTGGTTTTTGCCAGGATTCATACAGATTCTGAAAACCATTTAGAGAAGTCAAGGTCGAGAGCTTCAGATCTTTTTGTAAGATATTCCATGAAGCAGGAGCAGAGTAGGAGAAGGCCCTTTTTCCAAGTTCAGTCCTCACTGATGGAACACTGCAGGTAATCATGTCCTGAGAGCGCACACTGTAGCTGCACTCACGCAAAGACATGTAGGAGGAGATGTATGAGGGCAGCAAACCAAGAAATGATTTAAAGATGAAAGTGTACCAGTTACGCTGATGATAGTCAAATCTATATGCCACTAAAAAAGAAAGATGCCTCCTCAATCAGGCCACTTCTGTTGTGTCTTGAAAATATCAAAGCTCGGATGTCTTCAAACTTCTTAAATTTTAATGAAAGGAAAACAGAAGTGATGGTGTTTGGTCCTAGTGGCTCTTGTGAACCTTGCCCTGTTGATCTGGGCCCTCTGGCACCACATGTAAAGAAAACAGTTTCTAACTTGGGTTTTAAAATGGACAGTGATTTTAAATTAGATTCCCAGATTGGAGCGGTGGTCAAGACCAGTTTTTATCACCTCAGACAGCTGGCTAAGGTAAAGTCCATCCTTACACAGCAGCAGCTGGAAACAGTAATCCATGCCTTCATCACCTCTCGGCTGGATTACTGTAACGCTCTTTACCTTGGAGTCAGCCAGTCCTCCCTCAGACGTCTCCAGTTGGTCCAGAACGCTGCTGCTCGGCTTCTAACTGGAGTTCATAAGAGGGAGCACATCACCCCCACTCTGGCTTCACTCCACTGGCTGCCTGTTCATTTTAGAGTTCATTTTAAGATTCTTTTATTTGTTTTTAAGAGTTTAAATGGTCTTGCTCCATCCTACCTCTCTGAGCTGCTTCACCCATACTCTCCTGCTCGGTGCCTCAGATCAGCTGATCAGCTGCTTCTGGAGGTGCCGAGGTCCAAACGGAGGCTCAGAGGAGACCGAGCTTTTTCTGTTGCTGCTCCAAAACTATGGAACGATCTCCCTCTTCCCATCAGACAAGCTCCTTCACTGTCCAATTTTAAAACTCTTCTAAAAACAAATTTTTACTCACTGGCTTTTAGCACAGACTGATTTTGTTCAGCACTGTTTTTATTGATCTTAATGTTTTAACAACTGTTTTATTTTTATGTGTTTAAATGTTCTTGATTTTATGTACAGCACTTTGTTGCAGCTGTGGTTGTTTTAAAGGGCTTTATAAATAAAGTATTACTACTACTACTACTACTACTACTACTACTACTACTACTACTACTACTACTACTAACTACTACTACCGGTACTACTATTACTACTACTACTACTACTACTACTACTATTACTACTACTACTACTACTGCAACAACAACAAGTACTACTACTACTACTACTACCACCACTATTACTACCACTATTAATATTACTACCCCTATTATTACCACTACTACAACTATTGCTACTGCCACAACCACTACTACCACCACCAGTGCTACTAATTACTACTACTACTACTATTACTACTAACTACTACTACTATTACTACTACCACAACAACCATTACTACCACCACTGCTACTACTACTACTACCACTACTACAACTATTACCACTACCACTACTATTACTACTACTACTACTACTACCACTGCCACTACATCTACTACTACTACTACTACTACTACCACTGCCACTACCACTACTACAACTACTACTATTGCCACTACTACCACTACAACAACTACTACCTCTGCCACTACCACTACTACAGCTACTACCTCTGCCACTACCACTATTACAACTACAATTACCACCACTATCACTACTACAACTACTACTACTACCACTACTACCACTGCCACTACTACAACTACTACCACTACTACAACTACTACCACTGCCACTATTACTACTACTACTACTACCATTACGACCACCACTACCACTATTGCTATTACTACTTCTATTACTACCACTATTACTACTACTACCACTACTATAACTACTACCACTACTATTACTGCTACTTTTACTACCACATTACTATTACTACTACTACTATTACTACCACTATTACTATTACTACTACTTCTACTACTACTACTACCACTACTACTACTACCACTACTACTGTTACTATTACTGCTACTTTTACTACTATTATTACTACTACCACTACTACCATTACTACTACTACTATTGCTACCACTACTACTTCTACTACCACTACCTGAGCACCAACAAACTGTTTGATCCACTATGAGAAGGTGCCATTTATAAGACTGTGTTTGTTGCAGCTCCTCAGACTGAAGAAGTCTTCTGGATAAAAGATTAAATGTTTCAACAAGAAGAAACCATTCAGAGGACCAGACAACTTTGTTAGATAGTTTTAGTTCTGTGATTCTGTCAGTTTCCTATTGTCCTTCAGTGTTGTAAGAATTAATGAGGAGGTCAATATTAATACTGACCTCCTTTTTATCTTAATTAATCTACTTATTCAGATTGAATAGTAAATTCACGGATTCTGTTCTTTTTCAGTTTACCCAATATTTCTGTGATCTTTATGATGGATAAATACACAAAGCCATTAAGTGACAAAGACGTTAACTTAGTTTGATATGTCAAAGAGACACTATCATTTATTTAAAATAAATCAACTAAATTAACACCATTACACTTGATTGACATGATTTCACTTTCTTTCAATTTAATACGTCAGCACACTTAAATTTAACACAACAGACATAAATATTGGATGTTAACATATTTAGTCTGTGGGCATTTCAGCTTAAAATAGTTTCCAGCTTAGATAGAGAGGGAAAAGATTTAGGAGGAGAAATTTATGGAGGAAGAAAAGTTAAGAGTCAGGGAGTTATCTTGATGTGTTTTAACCAGAAACATGGCAGTTCTCCGGCCGATTAAAGCTACACGTTGGTACCCTTGGCAAAGCATTTGACGACTTGTTACCTCGTGAAGATGGTCAGTCTCCCTCGGTCCAGTTTGGTCAGTTCGTTTACCATTCTCAGCGTCTCCAGACGTGCGCCTTGACTCGAACCGAAAGTAACGGCAGCTCCTGGTGGTGTTTCCAAGATAAGACGTTCCTTAAAGGAATGTCAATAAAAGAGAGCTTTTCACGGCTTGAAATAGATTTATAACAGGCATGTTATAAATCTTTTAACTGAATGACGTGTCCTTAGCGTGTGACTAGACGATCATCAGTTCTTTGGAGAAGACCATAGTTTGAGGCTTACTCCAGCAGACTTTCAGAGAAAGTAAGATGTGAAGGTTTTAACTGAGACGTGACCCAGAAAATGTGTTCTTTCTGATTGGCCGAATGGCATCATAAGTTGATGTGAGGATGACATCAACATGTTGAAAGGGGGTCAAAAGATTAGTTTGTCAGAAAGATAAAGTGTTAGTTTCAGATGTCAGCATTTTATGATAAAACTGATTCCTTTGCTTTAACACTTTAACAAAATACTGTTGGTTTGATTAAAACAACGTCATTAAGCATCACATATGGGACCTATTAATGATAATAGCTTGATTATTAAATAGGACAAAAACAAAAGTCTTTGGGTGTCTAGATTGTCCTGAGCTCAAGCTAAAATGAATGAGATAAAGTGTTCCTTTTATCTTCACATGCAAGTTCGAGAGGAGAGGAGAAATCCTCCATGTACAACATTTTGAATTAAGCAGAGTATTTGATTTATCTGACATTAAAATGTACTGATGCTCTTACAAATAAAATTATTCTTTTGATCACATCAGCCTAAAATCAAAGATAGAAATAGTCTCTTATTGGTGACTATGTTATCAGATTATAGCTAAATGAATAATTTTGTAGTAAATGTCTTGCTTTACTGAGAGGTCAGTAAAGGTCATCACTGGACAGTTCAAAAACCTTAATTTGACCCTGGGTAGGTCCACTACATCTCCCCCCTTTTGGAAGCCATCGCCAGTCCTTGGGGATGGGGTCCAACACGAAAGGAAACCTTGAACTGTCTTTGATCTTGAAGTAATCCAGCAAGTGGAAAAAAAAAAATCAAAAATTATAATCCCATAAAGTTTTTGGAAATTCCATACTGTTCGTAGGTAATCCCATTGCGAAAAGCTTTTAATCCTTTGGAAAACAAAGTCTGTTAACTCTTGGAAAACAAAGTCTGTGATCCCTTGGAAAGCAAAGTCTTATAATCCACAGCGGTAATTCCACAGCAGTAAATCCACAACGATTAGTTTTGTTGATTGATCAGCAACAATTGTTTTCATAATCAGCATGTAGAGGGGATCCCTCGATTGACGCAGAGGAGGCGACCCTTGGATGAAGGTTGAAGACCAAGCGTTGGAGCTGCAGGTCCCCACATCGATGGTTGGAGGCTGGTTGGTTTCCAGTCCGTGCCACTCTGGTTCTATGTGTCATGCATTTATGTGGTTTTTAAGGTGGGCTTATGATTGGGATTTTACATTAAGCCTTACCTATATGCACCTGGTATGTAAGCTATCATGGTTTAGATCAGCTACAATTACCAATTAAGGGGTGGATCAAATCTATAAATTAGGTATAGGGATCTGTACCTATAGAATTTTGGAGGGCTTCTGTAACGAAGGCCTCTAATTCCAAACTATTCCTCCATTCATTACTTAGTTTAGGTTAAACTAACATAAAATGAAATATAGTTTGATCTAAATGTCTGTTGTCTTTTAGACGAACGACGTAGGATTTGGTATTCCTAATAAATTTTGAAGTCTATGGCGAGACTCATCAAAATGAATAGACAATCTAGAATAGAAACGATCGAATCGGTTCAATTTAGAAATTGTGAGGTCAATATAGTTTATGGTACCTTGAGTAGCTTTAAACTACATTGACTCTTCGACGATTGAGATTTAACAAAACGAACTGCATGTTGGCATAGTTAAATCCATATCATTCATTAACCAATGTTAATACAAAACCTTTTTGGCTGGGAGTGTTCAGAACCAAACAGTATCTCAACTAATGACAACAGTAATGACTAAACAACAAGGAAACAACGTTTCACTGCTTCGACACACTCTTGTCGTCAGATTCCAAAGTGCAACACACAAGAAAACAGGTCTCAACTTTATGACCGAGGTCAAATTAAATCTCGTGGATTTAAACGGTTGTTAAGATTAGTTTTTTGTTGTGGGTTTTAGGCTTAGCGTTTCTAAGTTCAAATTGGACAATGCGACTTATAGGGTGGGAAAGTACGGTAGTTTAAACCTGATTAGTTTATTTACTAACTTGTGTTTGGACGACCTTATTATCCCATGAAGTCGGTGAGTTTGTGAGATCTTTGTCTTTTGTGGAGTCATTGAACGCCTTGTAAGGTTTGATCTGATTTCGATGTACCCATTTAGCAATTGGCTCTTTGCGGCCTTTGCTGATTTTGATTTCGTAGACGACTGAGGACACTTTGTCTGTTATCAGATGAGGTCCAGTCCACCTGGGCATTAGTTTGCGGGCGAGAGTTCCGGTCTCGGACCCTCCTTTCCCGGTTGCTGGGGCGAACGTATAGTACCAGACTCTGTCTCCCACTTGGAGTTCATTGTGAGAGGCCTTCTGGTCATAGTACGCCTTACGTCCTTCAGCGGATCTTTCCAGGTTTTTCTGGGCGAAAGCAAAAGTGTTTCTGAGGTGTACATTCAAATCTTTCATGTATTGTTGTGTAGTGTAGGCTGTCGCCATGGCGGCGTCGCCTGGTTGGTACAACAGGTGTAGAGGGAGAGTCATTTGTCGACCGGTCATCATCTCGAAGGGAGAGATGCCAGTTGATGTGTGTGGAGTGGCTCTTATGGCCATGAGGACCAGAGGGAGTTTCACATCCCAGTCCTTGTGATTTGCGGCCACGTATTTCTTCAAAATACTCACCACAGTTCTGTTTGCTCTCTCGACTTGGCCTGAAGCCTGTGGGTGGTAGCCGACATGAAAGTTGGCCTTGACGCCTAGCGTCTTCCACAGTTCTTTCATCACTTCACCTGTGAAGTGTGTACCTTGGTCTGAGTTCACCCGAAGGGGAAGTCCAAACCTTGAGAATATATGATTCATTAACAACATAGCAGTAGTTTGTGCTGTGTCGTTAGGAGCTGGTAGGCATTCTACCCATTTGGTGAATGCACAGGTTACCGTGAGAAAATATTTATTTCCTCTAGAGCTCTTAGTGAGTGGTCCAACCCAGTCGATCTGGAGGTCAGACCATGGGAATGCAATGCCTCTGCTTTGCAGTGGTGCTCTGTGAAGTGGTCTGGTTGGCTGAAACTGGCCACAGACCACGCACCCTTCAATGTAGTCCTTGACATCCTTTTTCATTCCAGGCCAATAGGCAATTTGTTTTAATGCCGTCAGCGTGGCTTTATCTCCTTTGTGTCCTGCGGACGGGAGATCATGGGCATGAACTAACATCACCCCCCTTTGGTCATGGGGAACCACGAACACAGGTGAGGACGTTGGTCCATGAGCAAAAGTTAAGATGCCCTTGATTAGTTTTAGCTGTTTGCGCAGCTGATAGAGGACCTTAAGGTCTGGATCGGAATCCAGGTCGTCTTTAGACGGACTATTTTTGTTCGGATCGGTCAGGTACAGTATCATGGAGTTGATAGCAGGATCCGACTTCTGTAGTTGGATGATGTCTGGGTCAGTCAGTGCAGGTCGTACAGAGACTGCGTTGTCAGCAGGTCTGGCTGCGGCCTGTGCACGTGTGACTGCCATAACCCTGACCGAAGGTTGTATTGGCAGAGTCCCGATTAACCAGGAGGGGTCGAAGGACCATAGAGGACCTTCGTCGGCTCCTTCTTTGGCTAAGGAGTCTGCAATGTCATTGTAGTGCTTGTCATCGCCTGGGACTCTAGAATGCCCTGGAACTTTCTTCCAGTAGATCTGTAAGTCGTGTGATGTCACCAAGTGATCACACGCTATGAAAAGCTCTTTGTGTTTGACCACTTTTCTGTCGCTTGTTAGGAAACCGTTCTGTTTCCACACAGCGAGGTGACAAGCGAAACTCAAACGAGCATAGTTAGAGTCAGTGCAGATGACTAGCGTCTTGATAGAGCGTTCTACTACCATCTGGAGAGCTATTAGGATTCCTGCAATCTCAGCGTACTGAGAAGTCTGAGATCCTAATTTGTAGCTGAAAGTTATCTGCTCTTGGTCT
>JBBPBX010000249.1:0-28160 GCA_038048925.1 Garcialebias charrua
GCTCCGGGCTTGGGGCCCTGTGTGTCTGTGGCTCCGGTCCTCCCTGTGTTACCGTCGTGTCCTGTGGGGGCGGGTCTGTGGGTCCCCACATCCACTATTAAACATTCTTATGGGGAAATCTTATAGTGACAAGCATGTTCACACAGGTGTTTAGATTCAGGTGTTTATCAGATACACACTCAGTTCGGTTGTGGTGACTACTAAATACATCTTGTATCACCATGCACCGTATAAAATACTTTATAATCATGTTATAAGTATCATTATACTGTATATGTTGTTTTGTTGATGTGGTTTCTCGGTTTTGTCTTTTTTTTTCTTTCCACAGGTCTAGAGGCAGACTTCAATTATGTTGATGTGTGTTTTCTTTATATGTCTCTCTCTACTCCTATCTCCTTCGTTTTCTTTTACACTTTCTCTCGCTTTTTTAGCTTTGTTGTCTTTTTTTGTTTTTTCATCCCAGTGTCCATTATTAAACCCAAAGCAATTTGTAATAAAGTTTTATTTATATATCAAGTGGAGCATTGAGGCCGGCCATAATGCTCTGCTTGTGAAAGTAAATCTGTTGGGCATCACCTCGACACTCAGACAATAATTCTGAGTGCCATCAATGCCGAACAGGACAAAGGGGGGAAAAAAAGCATTTCCACTGCATTTTCACAGGAAACGCAATTAATCTAATTTGAATCAGTTGTTTGTTTTTACAACACATGGTGATTGTTTGTTTGTTTGTTTGTTTGTTTGTGATACATTTATTTTAAAAATGAGATATCCTAAAGCCCTGTGCCATATGTTAAGTTTTGTGAATTATTCTTGGAAACATCATTTTTTTCTGAATGTAATGATGTGTTCTTGTCACATGAACATAAATTTTGTGTAACACAGATAGTCAAAATATTTAAAATGACAAAGTTAATGCAGACACTGTTTTAGTTATTGTAGGTTACAAACTGCTTTCAGATTATTGATCAATCATGATAAGTACGACAAAACCAATATATCCTTTATTTGATCTTGATAATTAGTAAATTATTCCCTTGATTGTTTATCTGCTCATTAGGTGTGTCATTACCATCCTACTCAACTTGTATTTTATTCCCTTTGCTTTAATAAGAAATGTACGCTGGGCTTAGAGGAAACTGTGTCTTCTTTCTTGGCCTGGCTAATATGCATGCTTCTCTCTCAGCAGCCTTGTAAACTAAATTCTCTAAAAGTTGTATTTATTTGTTTATTTATTTTTATTTTTTATTATTTTATTTATTTTTTTAGATTTAAACTATCACTTGTGACCTAGTGGATTTAACACCATAATAACAAAAACGTGTTTGCAAACGTCCATGCTCTTATTTTTAGTCTGTGCAATGGAAAGTTATAGGAGCAGAGCTGCAAATGGAGAAAAAAGTATGTTTAATTCATGTAGCATGGACCAATTTGGAAAATAATTGGTAAGTCATTTATGGTAATGAATGGGGAACTATCTCTGAACAGAGTGTCCAGCTCTCAGAATGTAAGTCGTGATGATGATGATGATGATGATGATGATGTGCACCATCCTCCACTGGTAGATGTGAGAGTGTTTTAGAGAGAGTTGCATTTGGATTAAAATAAAACAGCAGGAAGCCTTCAACTGTTTCCTGTGATTCCCAGGCAGCTCAGTGGAGACTTCCTCTGCAGGCAGTGGCTGCTGGCAACATGACATTCCTAATTTACAATTGATCCAAAGGATAAACTAAATGCATGAGACAAATTAAAAAAGAGACAAACTAAACAATGTGCCTGTCAGAAACAAATATAAACACTTCGAATAAAATCATTTTTTACATGAATACAGTGCTTGATTTACAAATCATACAGTCTGATTGTTTAATCGAGTTCTTTTGTGCTGTTTCACATGTAATCACAAGCAGGGGGTTCCTGCTTTGTAGGTGCAGCGTGTAGCCTTTGTCGAGGCCGCCGTGCACAAATACCAAGCTGAGAGTGGCTGTTGAACTTTACAAATGTCAGCCGCTGCTCCTCACACAGAGTACTACCAGTTCATTGCTGAGTGGCCTCCCATTCCACTTCCTTTAAAACTTCCCCTGCGATGCAAAGTGACCGGCTGAAACCTTTTGGAAGGTGTCTCCTGCTTGTAGACAGGAGCAGCTCAGAGGATGCAAGATGTTGGTTCAAACGAGAGCAGTCTCTTTAAACTTAAACGCCGTTGCTCCAAAACCCTGTGACCTTCAGCCAGAGCGTGAGGCAAGTGTGCAGCTGGCAGCAGCGTACAGTGGCTTCAAGCCTCCTTTTTATAATGTAACACAACGGATCACACATGTATATTTAAACATTTGGCGACTGCGTCAGAATGAGATTGAATTCAACATGGCTGTTTAGGAGGAGCAGGAACTGTCCGTGGTGCTGATCACAGTTTAACTTCCACCACTGTTCATAAATCCTGCAGCAAATCAAGAAAATAAGTGACTCCCCATCCCATGAATGCCTTCCCTTATTACACAGCTCAAAACAACTCCCATCCTTGATTCATCCCCAGAGGGGAGTTTTTCATCAAAGCGTTTACAGTGTGTGCTGCATTATGAGCCTTCCTGTTGTTTACATGTTGCTGTGTGGCGCACTGAGTGGCAGGCGCATGTGATTACTGCCCCAAGGCCTTTATTCAGACTGTCACGCAAAATAGCACATGAATGGTGAGTTGACATTGGTCTGTTTTAAATACTAAGGCCACTGTGGGTGTAGCGTGAGTGGTGTAAAGAGGTCTGTTTGTGTCAACGTAAGGTTTGGGGTCTAATTGATCACTTTTTGTCTAAATCCCTGCACTTGTAACAAAATAGCCATGCTAAAATTAATATGAATGTAAGACTATTTATATTTAATTGGCACTGAAATCTGCCTCTTTCTTTACCATTTAGCAAAAATGGACTCCCCAGAGACAATTACTCCTCCTTCCACAGATCAACCCTCAGCAAACTGAAGTCGTTGACTCCTGACCTTCCCTCAAACCCGGCAGCAGCGCCACATAAAATAATGTTATTGTCTGTCTCCTCTCAAATCCCTTTTCCCATTTTTTCTCCCATGAGAAGGTCTTTCAGGGGGGAGATTTCAGGAAGCACTTTAGTGCCCCCATGTGTTCGTTACGACTTCCTCGCTTTTATGTGAGCAGAAGTGCTATTTACCAAATCAGCAATTTATAAAATTGCTTGTCTCCACCAAAAGTTAGTTGAAAAGTGGGAAACTTTCAGAAAACTTTTTGTGCTTGTGTCTGTATGAATTCGAATGTGCCTTTCTGTGCGTTTTTATAAGGTCCAAATGATGGAGAGCAGGTGTGTATATGTCAACACTTGTCACCAGGAAAATATCAAGAAGCTTCCATGTTGAAGTTGCTGACTTTCACAGTGCTTGAACAATGTTTTGTTTTCACGCTGTGCAGAAATGCATACTTTTAACAAGGGTTTATCAAATATGACAGCACATCTCTTTTCTATTATGTTTTTTGTTTTGTTCATTTTGCAGGAAGTCCTTTAAACCTGACTTGCCGAGCGTTTTTTGGCTACAGCGGCGACGTCAGCCCACACATCTACTGGATGAAGGGGGAAAAGTTCATCGAGGACTTGGACGAAGAGCGAATCCAGGAGGGTGACATCAAGTAAGGAGCGCACACAGCTTAGGTCCGAGCCATTTCACTGAACGTAGCAGTAATGAGGAATTAATGGCAGCGCGGGATTAATTCACAGCAAAGTCTTAAATCACGATATCAATGGCTTTGCATGTCTTAGTTCATTAACTCTGCATCAACTAAACAAGGTCTTTTTGAGAGATTTTCACTTTCTCTCCAAAGCAAGCATCACGCTGGGACCTGAAACTTCTTTTGGGTTATGAATCATTTATTTTGTCACTTTTGTTTGAGTTATAATTCCTTCCTTTGAACGCGGTCAGGCAGAAAAAGGAACATAAACAACAGAGTCACATCCATCAGTCATCCTGCAGGTAAAGCTTTAAAAAAGTGAGCATTGGTTTTGCTTACAGGCAGAAAAATGTATTAGCACAAGGACTTGTATCCCAAATTTCTCTGACTAAATGAGCACACTGATAGTGTGACCTACTGCCACAAAAGCCCTGAAACATAAAACTGTGGCATAAACATTGCTAAATTGAATGCAGGCGAAAATATGTTCTGTTATATTTTCCTTTGAATCCTTGATTTTATAAACACAGAAGCAATTTAAGCTTGTAACGGCTTAGAGTCTGTACATTAGAGGGTGACACCTACAAATGCTGACTTTCAATTTTCTGTCTGAGGGTTATAACAACTCAAACAATGTGTAATATCAGGGATTTACAGAAGTTTTATCATCAGCCTGTCATACAAAATGCACCTCCTGAATAACACAGACAGACTTTGTTGAGTCATATGCTAAGTGTGTCTCCTCTCATGTCTTCATTGCCTCCTTGTGCTCTGTGATGGTTTGTTTTTGTTTATTTAATATATTTAGCTGTAACCATTTCATAAGATGCTGTGCTTTGTTAGACAACTGTCCTCCTGTACTAATTCAATAGCTTTGATAAGGCTAACGCCCCCTACATCCATCAACATCAATGAGGACCCTCATCAGTATGCATACCACAAAAAAATGATCAACAGAGGACGCCATCTCTTCTGTGGTCCACACTGCTCTCACCCACCTGGAACAGAAGGACTCATATGTCCGTCTGCTCTTTGTGGACTTCACATCTGCCTTCAACACCATGATCCCCCAAACTCTGATAGACAAACTATCTACACTTGGACTAAGCCCCTCCATTTGTAACTGGGTACTAGACTTCTTAACAAACAGACCACAGTCAGTGAGGATCCACAACTTCTCCTCCTCCACCATAACCCTCAGCACTGGCTCTCCTCAAGGATGTGTGTTGAGCCCTCTTCTGTTCACTCTGCTCACATATGATTGTACAGCTACCCATCCAGGCTGTCACATTGTAAAGTTTGCAGATGATACAGCTGTGGTGGGATGCATCACAAACAACGATGAGTCCAGCTACAGACAGGAGGTGGAACACCTGGAGAGCTGGTGCAAGGACAATAACCTTCACATGAATGTGAAGAAGACAAAGGAGATGATTGTGGACTTCAGAAGGAACAAACACACCCACACCCCACTGAACATAAGTGGATCTGCAGTGGAAGTGGTCTCCAGCTACAAATACTTGGGTGTACACATGAATGATAACCTCAGCTGGAGCAACAACACCACCAGCCTGATCAAGAAAGGTCATCAGAGACTCTACTTCCTCAGACGGCTGAGACGAGCTGGTCTGAGCAGCCCAGTCCTCACCTCCTTCTACAGGTGTGCAGTGGAGAGCATCCTGTGCTCCAGCATCAACGTGTGGCATGGAGGCTGCACAGTTGAAGAGAGGAAAGCTCTGCAGAGAGTGGTGAAGGCTGCACAGAAGTCTGTTGGAGTCAGTCTCCCCACCATCACAGACATTTACACCTCCAGATGCAGGAAAAGAGCCACCTGCATCATGAAAGACCTCACTCACCCAGCACACACACTTTTGCCCCACTCCCCTCAGGACGGAGGTTGAGGAGCATCAAATGTAGAACCACTAGACTGAGGAACAGCTTCTACCCTGAGGCTGTTAGACTCATGAATATTTAACCAGAATAATCACTGCAAAATATCACATCATGTTGCTGCTGATCTGTTTCATGTTGCTGCTGCTCTGTTTTCATGTTTCTGTGTTCATTCATGCCCATCTGCTCATACAGACTCGTGTTCGTGCTGCTGTTTGGAGTAGTGTTTTTCTATGATATTAATGCTTAGTGTATTTTTAGTTGATGTTTTTTCTTAGTTCATATCCTAGATGGTATTACTGTTCTTCTCTTACATTTTGTTGTTGGATGTAGCTGGGACCCTGTGTACATAATCTTGTTTCATCACATGTACCACATGTGATGCAAATGACAATAAAGATTCTCTGACTCTGCAGAAAAACCAAATGAACTTCACATGTAAAAACTACATGCATTAAGTAGTATGCCAACGTCTCCCATCATTGAGGGATTTGATAGTGAATGTTTGTAGTTTTTTTTTTAGATACATGTTTTTCTGGACTGGAATTAAACAGGGAATTCAAGTAAACCTTTTAGTGTTTGGTGCAAGATATCAAGTTGTATGGGCCACACAGTGTATAGCAGGACTATTCAACTAAACTGCTCAGGGTGCACAGTTACTGCAGCCAAGAGCTCAGGGGCTGGACATCCACCAGTTACTGTCATTAGGAAGTTTGTTTTAGGGTTTAAAATCTAGTTTTATTTCAAAATAAACCCATTGTGGGCCAAACTGAGTTCATAGGTTGGCCTGATTTGGCCCCTGGGTTCACCAGTTGAATAGTCCTGGTGCACAGGAATAGAGGTAGTTGTATTTATTTTTATTGATTTATTGATTGTCTGAGGCAGCACACAATAACAGATACTGGTGAGAGGACGACCAGGCACAATGGCAGAGACAGAGGGTGGCCATTGGTGGCCTTGGCCACCATGGATTAACGTTTGGCCACCCCAAGGGTCACCCCAATCATTTGAGGAAAGTAACATAAAACTAGAAAGCATAGTTTCCTCAAATGATGGGGAGGCAGGTTTATGTATAAATGGTGGTAGCCTTCTTGGGTTCTGACCGGACAATCCATTAGTAGATAATAAACTTGTTCACACTTAGGTGCACTGACACGCCTAAATAAAAGTTGGTACCTTGACTTTTTTTAAGTTTCCATATGCACAACACAGACAGATTTTTATTATGGCAGCCATCTTGGAGTTTGATGTGGCAACCCAATTATCACTGACTTTCTGTACTCACAAGCCTAAATAGAAGTCAGTAACTCAGTTATTTTTTTAATTATGTGCACAACATGGACATCTGCATGGTTCACAGACACACGGACAAAAATTTTATTGGAGAGCTCAAATTGATAACATAAATTGGAGAAGGGCCTGGCTCTTACCCCACAAGTTCTGTATTTCTAACAAAGCTAAAGAAGTACACTTTAAAATTTTACACAACATATATCCCGTGAACTGTATCATTGCTAAATTCACAGATATCAATGACTCTTGTACTTTTTGTAAAAATAACTCAGAAACTATATCACATTTATTTTTTACTTGTGACATATCCAAGAAATTTTGGAGTGACCTTGAATCTCACATTTTTCAATCGACTAAAATTGCATGCACATTAAATCTCCAAAATATTATTTGCTATTATACTAACTCTGAAAATCGTAAGTTCGAACATTTACTCAATTTTATCATTTTATATGCCAAATTTTTTATCCATAAACAAAAATTTGCTAATTCAATACCGAATTTTATTCATTTTCAATCAGAGCTAAAATATCTGATTGACTCCCTTAAATTGGTTAATAACAAAAAAGCTAATTTGTTTCTTTCTAATTACGAATTATTTTTTCCCGAATCCTCTGACTAAGTTTTCATTTTTTTCTCTGTTTTTAAATAGTATCTCTGTTTATAATATGTAATTTGTCCTGCTTGTTTACAACGGACTTTGTTTACATATCTTGTTACTGTTTTTGTGGTGCTGTTTGTTAATTACAATACCTGTTTGTTTTGTACATTTTGTTCAATAAAAAAAAAAAAAAAAGACACACGGACAAAGGGTATTTCCAATTCCCCTTCTTCGCTCCGCGAGGGGCTAAAACATGTGCAAATTAAATTGTTTTCACATGTGTTATGCACATGTTCCCCTTGTGACGTGGAACATTTTTAACATGTTCATGTGGTCACATGGTTTTCTACCAGTGCAAACAGTGGATTCATGTGGTTCTTCTGTAAGGGATGCTGCTTTAACGTTTACTGGTTTCGTTCTTTTTCTTTGGTGCACCAGTGCATGACAACAGACACCATTTTGGTCTTGGCACTGAAACAGTCTTGTTCAGTTTGTTTCAGCCATATGGTGCTGCTGGATCAGATCCAGATCACCACTTTGAAACGGTGTGCTGCTCTTTCTGCTGTACTGCTACACGCATTAACATGTAACTGATGTGAACATAATCATGACCGGTTGGGCACAGACACACATTTTTATCATAGAAAGACTGTACGTTAGTATCAAGCTGGACGATAAGAGATGGCACAGCCACTGTGAATGCACTTGCCCATTTAAGAAACCTCCAGGGAAGTTTTAGTTTTAAGTGTAAACGTGGATGACTGTTATTCATATAAACATTTTTTGAGACTAGCAGGATCAAGTCTTTCTGACAGCTGTTGCCTTGTTCTTCCAGTCAAAACTGGATAAAAAAAAGGCTAAATAAAAGCTCAAAACATTAATAAATTCTAAATTATTTCTTAAAGCTAATTCAGTTGAGCATCTGGGATGAAACAAATTACTGTAGAGGCAAAAACCCACCGGAGTTTTTTTTTATTTATTTTTTATTGTCTGTATGTGTTTCGATGTGAAACTCTGCAGGACAGTCTTGCACCTCTGGTTTTGTTCTAATCCTTCCAATCCGTCTTTGTTTGTTGGATTGTTTTTTATGTATTTATTTTGTGTTAGCGTACAATCTTGTTTAAAACACTAGGCCACGAGAGGTCAAGTGGGAATGACTTAAAAAGGTTAATTCAATCCCGAAGTCTTGATTTTGCTCAGAGTGCATTAAACAGCTAAATCAATATGGCGTCACAAGAGTAACGGTTAACTGTAATTTGATTACCTATATTCAGATCTGTGACACAGGACTTCATGGCATCAAAATGAGAAAAAAATACTAATCAATTTTAGTCTGGATACATGCTGAATACTTTCTGATGTTAGCAAGGAGCTCTCTTCTTTGTTGCTCTTACAGATGTGTTATACAGCTAAACCTTATCAGTCTTGTATGCTTTGAAGAGTAAAAATGTTCGTCTTCTCCTCACAAAGAACCAACTCCATGACAAGCACTTTTCTGCTTATCTGCACCAGAACAGGATGCATGTTGGCTATTTTACCCTCACCTTCTTACCTGCAGTGTCCTGCAGCTCCACAGATAAAACTGAGACTGCACTGGGAGAGAAAAAGTCATTTGGTTTTGTTTTAAATGTCTGTAACATTTCCCCCCAATAAATGTCACACTCAGTCATTTAAAACAAGCTGTAAGATAGTTAAATGTGCACACCCTGGTCCATGTGCACATCTCCCATTAGGGCTGGTTGGAGAGGATGCAGCTCTGTGGAGACAGCCCTGTCAGATTGTTAACAACTGCCATTTTTTACACCACCAGCACGATTGCTATCGCTCTGCATCCACCTATAGCAGCCTGCAGATGGGACATAAGCATTTGTGGAGGAGGAGAAAGGCAGGGAGAGAAAAAGAGGAAAGAAATATGTTACAAGTCACCGAGGAGTGAAGTATGTGAAACACATCTGTGATAATGAGTTTTCCCGTGCACTGATATAAACATGCAACAGAAACAAATGTCAGTTTAAACAGCCCGTTTGCTTTCTCTCTCTTCCTCTGACAACACGATTCCATCCTCGCTTAAAGGATGAGGGCTGATCTCTTCAATAATTCATACCCATACTTCATGCAGCAGATCAATAATACATTCGATCATTCAGCCTCCGATGTAGATGCTGATACCCAAGGCTTTTCTGACACCCTGCTTCGCTTTAACTTCCACCAGCACAGCCGGAGATACGGCAAATTAAAGGGACAACAGAAAATAAAGAATAAGACAAACTAATCTGTACTTTTTTTTTTTAGTTCAACAACTCTCTTTATTATTAAACCCTGCGTGTTTGTGAGAGTTAACTTTCACTGTCGCCCACGCATGTTCAGAGCTTTATTGCTAATGTGTCAAAAGCAAAAGTTGAGCTCAGAGAGAGGAGCAGTCATACCTTCAGCTCTGAGTTTCTGCAGGCGTTTCTTTATCCAACTCTGAGCCCATATTGATTTTGGAGGAGTTCATTTCTATGGTAACCTGAGCCCATAAATTCTCATTTGTGCCACCGGGACAAGGCTGCCTTCGCTATCCCTGCATGGATGGCTGGACATTAGCGTCGCATGCAGAGATTAATAAATTAGCAAAACAAATCTGGGCTCAGCATAATGAAGTAGGTGATCGATATGTTATTGACCCAGTTCACTTGGTGTTTTGCAAGTGTACATTGAGGTGTGAAAGGATAGAATAAATTGATCAGTAAATGAGCAAACGCAGAGGTTTTTGCCATTGATGTACAATGAAAATACAGTCATGGGAGAGCATTCTTTCAATTCTAGGGTTTTACCAGGTTCTGGAATTATTTAAATCTAACTTCAAATGTACAAAACACACAAGTAAACATATCATTTATGAGACAAATGAATCAAAGTTCATGCTCAATAATCCAGGTAAAACTCCAACAAAGTTCAGTCACGTCATGTGGATGGTTTCTATTTTTCTTTTCTTGTTGAGACGTTTCGTACTTCATCCAAAGAACTTCATCAGTCCGAGGAGCCACAACAAACTGAGTCCAACAAGCAGCACACTCACATAGTGGGACAACCAGTTTGATGGTGATAAGATGGTTTCTGAGCATGAACTTTACCACTTTGGCTATGGCTGCCTCAGAGGAGTCTACAGGGGAGAGGGCGGGCCCCAGAAACCATCTTATCACCAGCAAACTGGTTGGCCAGCTGTGTGAGTGTGTTGCTTGTCATGACTGAGTTTGTTGTGGCTCCTCGGACTGATGAAGTCTTTTGGATAAAAGACAAAATGTCTCAACAACAACAACAACAACAAAGAAATCGTCCAGAGGACCAGACTTGACTCTGTTGGATTTTTTTTACCTGGATTATTGAGCATGAACTTTTCAAAGGGAAAGTAGGTGCATCTGATCAAGTGCACTTGATTGACTGATTATTGACAGGCGTGACCACCTCTATAAAAGCCAATGTGTTGGTAGTTTGTGAGTCTGGAGCCCGCTTCAGATGATATCAACCATACGTAACGGTCAGATTGCCCCTCCTGTACCTCCTAGGAGGTTTAAAGGTACGTTATCACCGTTACAAGCGATGACAGCAGGGTCCGTCTTTAGCTACATGGTTAGGTTTAGGGTCTTGGTTAGGTTTAGACACAAGGGTAAGGGGGTTAGGTTTAGGGTTGGTCCTCTGGGTCAGGTTTAAAGACCGTGTAAAGTGAATTTCAACATTTTCTTCAATAAACATTATAAATGTCGTAATTGTAATCTTGTAAATGAGTAAAAAGTCTCAAAATTGTAGCTCAATTAATTTTGGAGTTATAGATCAAACTGTGTATAAACACATTTCTCTTTCAGGATTTTTTAGGCGTGGTTTAAATGTGACCGCGTTTCGTCACGCGGTCACAAGCCCCACCCCCTGCAGCTCCAGCCGTTATAAATGCGTTCTTCGGTGGAGCCGTTCACTCGCTACCGACCGTCTCCCTCCAGTACTGGCGTGCTGCTGGAGCGACCACATGCCACCTGCACCTCCGCGCACCTCCGCCCCCCCCCCCCGCGCGCGCGCGCGTGTGTGTGGCGATCAGACCCCGCATGCATGTGACCGGGTCGCGCGCGCGCGTGTGTGTGTGTGTGTGTGGCGATCAGACCCCGCATGCGATGTGACCGGTTCGGACCGCGAGTCCGCGTGTGTGTGTGTGTGTGTGGCGATCAGACCCCGCATGCGATGTGACCGGTTCGGACCGCGAGTCCGCGTGTGTGTGTGTGTGTGTGGCGATCAGACCCCGCATGCGATGTGACCGGTTCGGACCGCGAGTCCGCTCATCTTCTAAAATAGCGCTGATTATAACAGCGGAGTTATGTGTCCTCAACTTTAAAAACATAACCAGAGTTGTTAGTGCACTAAAAACAGCGTAACTCTTGGAAAAAGGAGCTGCTGGAAGCCAGAACTCAGATAAAAACAGAGCAGGTGATCTCTGCTTCCCCCGTATGCCTCCCCACACAGCTCAGCTCTGAAGGGGGCTGGACATGGCGCAGTACAGCGCTGAAATCACGCCCACGTGCGACACGCCCCCAGCGTTCTAGAGCAAGGCAAAATCATGTTTTTTCATGATTTTTGAGACTTAATTTTATAAGGAAATCAATGTTTTTAATCAGTCAGATTTATATGGGTGATTAATAACACATATTTATGCCGTGTGACAAAATAAAAACACAAATTTAATTTCACTTTACACGGTCTTTAAGCTTAGGTTTAAGAAAACGGTTACATAAGCTGAAAAAAACAAAAACACAACACTTCCGGGTTTACGGAAACACGCTGCCTACTCACAGCGATTATAACGCTGATAACGTTCTTTTAAACATGCTAGGAGGTAGATTGTGACAGTTTTGCCGCTACATATGGGGGTGATAACAGTTGATAGCGCCCATTGTATGGACTGACAACATCCGAATCTGCTGGGAGTATACAGGTATTTACTGACCCATTGTTAAGGTGAAATTTTTCTGCATTGCTTTTGATGAAGTTAAAGTTGCTGGCTTTCAATCTAAGTACTTTAAAAGTTATTTTCAATCTATATCAATGACAGCATTTAACTGTGAGCTAGATTATTCACAAGTTTTAGTTTTAGTTTTACTATTTTATGCTTATGTCAATTATTATATGTTTCAGTGTTTCAATGTTTAGATGTTTACTGTTGCACCGAGGGACTGAGAGAAACGCAATTTCGGTCCTGTGTATGTCCTGTACAGTACATATTGCAGATCTGACAATAAAGTTGACTTTGACTTTGACTTTGACTTTGACAAGTGGACTATATTTAAGATAGTCTGTCCATTAGTGAAATTCACAGCAAATTCACCCAAGATAAGATTGTGCCATCTTCATAGAAATTGCCAGAAAACAACAAGAGGTCATTCTCAGACTCTCTAAGTCTAAAAGAAAGTTAACGTTTATGACAGCCCATTAAAAAAAAGGTATAGTTTACTTGGAAGGGTTGCCAGAAGAAAGTCTTGTTTTTCTTACAAGGATATGGTGGCATGACAGGTTTGAGATGTTGCGTGTGAATGACCCACAAGACTTCTGTAAAAATGTCCTTTGAATAATAAGACCAGGATAGAGATGTTTGATAGAACACAGAGCAATGTTTGGTAAAAACCAAATAGCAAATCAGCACAAACACCAAGTGTGAAGGGTGATGACTGATGGCTTGGACTAGTTTTGCAGCCACAGGATCTGGACTAGCACTTTGAGATTTTCATTAATGAAAAGTGTGTTATAAATTAAATTCATTATTATTATTATTATTATTATGGACTCTTCTCACTCAATGAGTCAACCACAAACTCCTCTGAAAACCAAAATGTTTTAGAATTGAATGCGAGGCAATCTGTGTAAATCTCGGTTGGGGGACTTTCTGGGTGGAGTTTGCATGTTCTTTCCCTGCATGCATGGGTTTTGTGCTCCGGTTTCCTCCTACAGACCAAAAACGTGCATGTTAGACTGATTGGTAACTCTAAATTGTCCCTAGCTGTGAGTGAAATAGAGAGTGGTTGTTTGTCTCTATGTCCCTGTAATGATATCTGTCCAAGGTGTCCCCGCTTCTCTCACAGTGACGGCTGGACATGGGCACCAATGACCCTCACGACCTGAAAAGAAAACGTGGGTAAAGATAATGAATTTAAGGACACTCTGTCTGAGAACTGAATCATGCAATGGGTCAACAATTCGAAACAGCAAATGGCTTTTAAATTAAAATAAATCTAGATGTTGCAATGGTTCAGTCGAAGTCTTTACCTAAACCTAATTGAAATGCTGTGATGGGAGTTAGACTTTGAGAGAGCAGTGCAAAAACAAAGTCTGCAAACTGCAATGAACGGAAGCACAGCTGGGAGAAACTGTGTGCCAGAATTCTACCACAGCCATGTAAAAGACTGATGAAGTCCTACAAAAACATCTACTTCAAGTTATTGCTGCTTCATGGGACTCTACAAGCTGTTAAATCCTGAGTGCACAGCAGTCCCTTGTTTATCATGGGGGATCTGTACCCTGAAGACCCACGATAAGTGATAAACCACGAAGTAGGAATAGTACAAGTAGTCAGTACTTATAGTAGTTTATTTGAGTATTTATATAGAGAGATATTAAGGTATTTTAAAACCTTACTACATTCTTGCAATATTCTAAAATATGTTTCTAAACTCTAAAATTTTCAGAGGTGGGACCAAGTCACTGTGTTGCAAGTCCTAGTTAAGTCTCAAGTCAAGACGGTCCAAGTCAAGTCTCAAGTCAAAACAGGCAAAAGTTGAGTCAAGTCTCGAGTCAGGAACTTTTAATTTCAAGTCATTTTGAGTCGCCCCCCCCACACACACACACACCTTTTTTTAATCATTTGCAATTATACTTAAATTGTAAATAATAGACCATTTGTTCTTTTTAAAATCTGTATTTATTTCAAATGATGGAACATGTGCAGCTGAACACAACGTATAAAAACATTTTTAAATTGGACCTCTTTATTCCGCAGTTCTGTTAATGTAGCCCGGAGTACACATGCTAACACGAAGTTAGCTAAAGTCAACTATCTCACAGCAAAAGAAAAGTGCTACCTGCCGATCTTTGTGAAGCTTCAAATGCCGGACAAAGTTGGACGTCGTGGAATCTCCATCCGATATTTTCTTATTGCATGTTTTACAAGTTGCAGTTCATTTTTTATTTGAATGTTCATATGTACCCAAAAGTAATTACTTGCGGAAGCATATTGGAGCGTTTATTTCATCTTTAGTTCCCTCAGCCCTGTAGCATTGCCTTGTTTTTTTTCAACTGTCTAAATCCTTTTAATTTGATTGGTTGTGCTGCAGCTACGAACACATACATACGGAGTGTGGAAAAACAGATGCCCGGTGTGCGCCTGACTGTTAATACGGAATGATGAAATTAATCAACGGGGCCACTTTATAACGTGTTTTAAATTTTTGACTTGACTAAAATATCAAGTATTTTCAAGTAAACAGCTTCAAGTCAAGTCAAGTCCCAAGTCAATGGTGTGCAAGTCAAAGTCAAGTCCGAGTCTGTCAGCATTTTTTCACGTCAAGTCTCAAGTCGTGATTTTAATGACTCGAGTCTGACTCGAATCCAAGTCATGTGACTCGAGTCCCCACCTCTGCTCTAAATACTCTAAAAGAGCACAGAATGTCATGATTTCCCTCTCTCTGCCTTCGCTGGTTTCTGCCACCTGCGAGCAATCTTGGCCACGCCCACTTCTCCGCTCTGCACGCGGATCAGCTGATCAGCTGCAGGAGGAAGTTTATCCTGCAGTATGGGCTGCACAAAGGAGCAGCAGGTGCTAAATAATTTAAAATAATGTATTTTAAATAAAAATTCCATGCCGATCGTGTGGCTCGTCCATCAATCAGCCAATTGTGTCATGTCCAGTCTTATTTTGAAACACCACGATAGAGCGAATCCACGATAAATGAACCACGATGTAGTGAGGGACTACTGTACTTAATCGTTTTGTTTTTGTTTAATATTGACACAGTAGGATCTTTTGTGTGGTTTTTTACACCTCAGGTTGGATTTGAATCATTTCTGAACCTGATAAAGACCAGATCATAAATGTACCTCATACTGTATGTAGAACCTTAGAATTGAAAAAGAATGAGCTTTATTGTTCCCATGACACAGAGAAACGTGCCTGCAGTAGTTACAGACTGACAACAAGTTTGTAAAGATCACTGTACCTCTTTGAGGCTCAGGTGGTCATTTTCCTCCAAGTTTTCTAGGGCAGCAAGCTGTTTGGGCTCGCATCATGTGATTATGGGAAATGAGAGGCTTCAAAGTACGCACCGCTCCCCGGAGAGACATGAATTATTCTCATTTCTCAGCGCCCGTCCCGCTGCACAACAACTTCAGTATCAACAGCACTGCTGTGATACACTTTCAATTACTGATGCCAAATCTCTCCAATGAGCCATCCTTACGCGCAGTTTATCGACTCGAAGGCGAGAGAAGTGAGTTGCTTGAGAGTCATTATCCCCCTACACACTCAAGCAAACACTCTGCCCTCATCCCACACCCACTTCTCATCGCAGCAAATGATACACTCACACAAAAACACAGCGGAGATCTTTTCCTCATTGGCGCTTTGTTTCTTTCATGGCGTCATTTGTGCTGAGGGCGCTGTAAAAGTAGGCTAAGTAGTAAGTCGGAGGTATGAAGGAACATCCTTTCCCTGTTCTCTACTCTATCAGGCTCAACCAGCCCAGCGGGGGGGACACTCATTTACTTTATGGAATATTACTTTCTCTCCATCTTGCCGTTACCATGGCAGCCGCTATAAAAAGATTTTCTTCTCATAGCCATTATTTGATCCCCCGCTCCTCACATACACATGCAGAAGCTGAGGAAGATCCTTTTATTGATTTTCATTGCTCATATGTTTTGAGTGCAGAGAGAGAAATTTAAATCCCACAAAGTCCTCAACTGGAAGAGGACTTCATAAAAAATGTTACTGTAGAACAGAGACATTGTTTTCATGCTTTATGAGTTACTTCTAATTTTGTAACAGACCAAACTAATACACTCTGAATAGCCTGGTTTAAACCAGACCCGTGTCCTTCACTTCGCTTTGGACTAGGGTCTGGCATCTCTGCCATAGACAACGATTTCTCCTGGAGATTTTTGAATGGACCAATCAGAGAACAGGAGGCAGAGTTTTGTTAGTTTAGTCTGGTGAGGTCCAGGCTATTCAGATAAATTGCTCAGAAACCACTCGGTGGATATTTTTTCTGCCACCAGTGTGTAATTATATGTCTTTAATTTACTGACTGTTGGCCTAGATGAAACATTTGAGATAAAATTCGATTTTTTATCATTTATTTTCGTAGCGCACCCGAGGCTGTTTGGAAAATATCAAACCGAAACTATTTAATATCCAGCAGATTTGACCATTTCGTGAATTGATTTAGGAACTGTTAAGCTCAGGAACACTTCTGATATAACGTCAGCTATGAAATATATTTTTTCTCAGCAGAGAAATAATAGTTTTTTACCTTGTTTTGATGAAAATTCGTTCGTGGCGGCAGCCATTTTGAATGACGACGTCAGTCGACATCGTTCAAAACTCCGCCTTCTGCTCTCTGATTGCTCAGGAACACTTCTGATATAACGTCAGCTATGAAATATATTTTTTCTCAGCAGAGAAATAATAGTTTTTTACCTTGTTTTATTGAAAATTCCTTCGTGGCGGCAGCCATTTTGAATGACGACGTCAGTCGACGTCGTTCAAAACTCCGCCTTCTGCTCTCTGATTGGTCCGAACAAAAATCTACCGGAGAAATGGTTGTGGATGGGAGGAATCCCAGACTGTGCAGTGAAGGGAAATGAGAATTGAGCGGAGCTGTGCAGGAAGGCGAGGGCCAGGCTACACTCTGAATGATCCATAGTTAAATGTACCTATAGCAGTGCAAGTCACCAGAAGCCAATTACCTTTTTTTTCTTTTCCAGAAAAGCTACATTAAGGCAAACATTGTTGAGTTTTGTTTGTTTTGCAGGCTTGTCAAGGAGCATCTTGGTGAACAAGAAGTGGCGATTTCCTTGACGATTGACTCTTTGGAGGAGGAGGACTTGGGAAATTATTCCTGTCATGTGGAAAATAGTAACGGCCGTCGCCAGGCCACCATCCAGATCTTCAGGAGGGGTAAGAACTTTAAGACATTTCACATTGCAATCACTTTTCTGCATTTTAATCTTTAAAATAAGTTTTGTAATTTCGATAAACGTCCTATTTCTCACTGTCCGGCTGTCTCAAGTATGGTTTGCTAATTTATTTTCTTTATTTTGAAGCTAAACCATCAATAAATCTAGAACATATGTGACAAATTTTGAAAAACGCCAATGCAGCTTTAGATCAAAACTTCAACATGCATCAGCTTTCTTCTGTAAAACCTAATGGTAATTTGGAACTTACATTTGCAATAAATACATTTGGTATTCTAACTCTAAAAGAATTAAAATTAATAAAGAGAGAACCCAAATCAAAAGAAAAGTTAATTCTGCTGTCGGTGGCTCGTTGTTGTTGTTATGTCAGAAACAATACACCTGTGTCTCTCACTCCCTGAGCACTATGAAAAGAAGCAGACATTGAGTTTACATTTATAAATTTAATGCATAGTTTAAATATGTTTCTGTTGATCAAAACCAACAAGAATTACAACTCATAGTGCCACAATCAAAAACATAACTAAAAAATGGGGAGTAGACTGTGTTAATTTCCCATAATGCTTAGCAGTATTTTAGACTAGTGTTCCGGGCTGCACCATGAGTCAGAAGGACGTCTGTGATATAGAAGTGCCTCTTGTATGCTATTAGAGTTTGGGTATTACCTGTAGTGAGGCTCAGAGTGTCTTCTTTGGGTTTAACTCATACAATGTCAAGACAGAAGTCACAGAGTACGGTGCAATGTGCGTGCTCTCTGACATACAGCAAGTATCTGAAATATCGGCACGTTGGATCAGAAAATACGATATATAAATTATGCTGGTATCGGATGCCGATACTGGATCGGATTGGCCCCATTCCTAGAAATTATACGGAAACAAACTGGAATGACTGTATGACTGTAATGATTCTAAAACTGGTGAAGTGCTCTTGTTTTCTCGTACCAGTTAAAATTCGAGCAGCAGCATTCTGTCCCAGCTGAAGTTGAGTCAGTAATGTCTGGCTCAGACCCACATAAAGTGAATTACAGTAATCCGGACGAGTTGTGATGAAAGCATGGATTAAAATCTCAAAATGCTGTGACAGAAATGGTTTGACCTTGGCCAGTTGTCTCAAGTGATAAAAGCTGGACTTGACCACTGATTTAATCTGTGCATCCAGTTTAAAATCATTGTCCAGCCTCATGCCCAGGTTAGTTGCTGTCTCGGTCAGATGATGTGCTAAAGGACCCAGATCAGCATGGACTTTGGAACCAGCACTGGGCTTGAGCATTAAGACCTCTGTCTTTTTCTCAATAAAATGTAAAAAATGATGTGACATCCATGCTCTGACTTTTACCATACATTCCAGGTGTTGTTTCACAGATTACTGTTTGTCTTGTTTTAAAGGCACACACATTTGTCTGTCATCAGCATAAAAATTAACAGTAACACCAGGTTTCTGGAGAATATATCCCAGAGGTAGCCTGGTTGTAACCAGACCCTGTCCTTCACTTCGCTTCGTACTAGGGTCTGGACTTTTCCCATTGAAAAACGTTTCTTGCTGGAGGCGTGGCCTCTGCTTAGGAACAAAACCATTGGATATTTTGAACAGGGAAAGCATTCTGCTCCCTCCCCTCAGAGCCACCCCCCGTGCTCTGGTGAACTTGACTGACAACTGCTCCGCCCCCTGCTCCAGGAGTCCTGCAGCTTTTCTCTCGCTGCGCAAATTCAGTGTTTATATGTTATAAAACGTTTTAATACAATAAAATCAAACCATGGATCGCTGGTCCAGCTCACCAAAAGACCAGAAAATCTGCAGGGACTCGGTCAGCAATAAAACCCGAGTTTAATTCTCGTGACAACCTGAGGCATTTCCGTGTTCATTTTACTCAGCAGGAGGGTGGAGGAGAAGGAGGACGAGGGAGCGATTACTTAACTTTTGGGAGAAAAAAACAAAAGAAAACTCCAGATAAGGGATTAAGCAGGGGAAATTAATAAATTTGTGTCACATATAAAACAGTTCTGCATCGCTTTGAATGATGCCGTGCTCTGGTGAACTTGACAGCTGCTCCGCCTCTTGCAGCGTTTCTCTCGCTGCGCAAATTCTGTGTTTATATGTTATAAAACGTTTTAATACAATAAAATCAAACCATGGATCGCTGGTCCAGCTCACCAAAACACCAGAAAATCTGATGGGACTCGGTCAGCAACTAAAACCCGAGTTTAATTCTCGTGACAACCTGAGGCATTTCCGTGTTCATTTTACTCAGCAGGAGGGTGGAGGAGAAGGAGGACGAGGGAGCGATTACTTAACTTTTGGGGGAAAAAAACAAAAGAAAACTCCAGATAAGGGATTAAGAAGGGGAAATTAATAAATTTGTGTCACATATAAAACAGTTCTGCATCGCTTTGAATGAGAACATGCCGCTGCTCGCTGACTGAGCGCTGGCAGAGCCCTTTTATAGGACGCTGCGCGCTGGGACTGGTGGGGGCGTGGGTTAGGGTCCAAAACTCCACCCCTTCTGTTCTCTGATTGGTCCGAACAAAAATCTACCGGAGAAATCCTTGTGGGTGGGTGAAATCCCAGACTGTGAAGTGAAGGGAAATGAGAATTGAGCGGAGCTGTGCAGGAAGGCGAGGGCCAGGCTATCCCAGAGGGAGCAAATGAAGGGAAAACAGAAAGGGGCCAAGTATAGATCCCTGAGGTACTTCACAAGTGAGTGGCGCTACATACAGTTAGAAAATCAAACATCCTGATCCTGGATCCTGACTGTAAAAGAAAATGAAAATGTCAGTAAAATGTCTACGTTTTTTTTTTGTTCATCACAAAAGAGGTGTTAAGATTGTGAAAGTAAAACAGCTCAAATTTAATATGTAAGATGTCACTAATAATTTGAAGATTTGCTCATTCTGTGATTTCAAAAAATTATTAAACCTCATCTATAATTGTGTAAAAATGGTTAACGATTTTTAAGTCCTGGCCTTTCTCACTCTGTTTAACCTAATTGCCATTTTTGTCTATGTGGAAATTATAAATATAATAAATTTATTTTAGTTTGTTTTGCTAATTTTGTCTATGCTGTATGATGTTCTGGTTGTAGATTTAACAGCATGCTATTCCCTACAGAGCTGCACGTGTTGATGTATATTTTAGTTTTTTCTAAAATTGCATGGGGAGTAGCAAACCAAAAATTGGAATGGAAATAGAATAGTAAACCAGATAGGAAAAATCAAATCTAGCAGTATAATTTAATCAGATGGAAATATTTTAGATACATTGTGAATTATGTTTTACCCAAACTTCAAGATTCCATTTGATTGTCTTTGATCTTATCTGCACCACCAGCTTTGGAGCCTTTTTGTCTCTCTTGCTCCACTTCTCTGAAGCTCATTTTATGCACTAGCTGTCACCCCAGTAGAGAAGTAATTTGATGGCTGTTTAAACAGCAAATTGGTCTTCAGCTTTTCCCACCAGACCAATACATCCCGCATACAATTACATTTTAAGGCCTTATATGTCTGTTTCCCCACTTTAATCTCTGTCTCTGTGATCGTCCTTTTGTGGACAGCCCAGTTCCATTTGAGTGGTCTTTGCAGACTGCAGACAGCTTCATTTAACTCTCTTTGTCAAAGGAGAGGGATACTAAGTCGAGCTCACTCTGTCTCTCTCATCCGCATCTGATGTTTATTTCATGTTTCTCTTCAAAGTGTGGATCACTCATAGGCCCTGCAGCAGCTCTAATGTCAGTGGAGATGCCTTTCCTTGTATCTCAAAGGGAAGACATGTGATGGAGAGCATTGGTCAGTGAGACATAAACAACTTACAGAAGAAAGATGATTACTAATAATCATCTACATGTAGAAGCATTAAGGTTAGGGTAAACTGCAAATTGAAGACTAAAAAAATAAACAATGCTTTAAATAAATAAAAATTAAAAAGCTGTGTTTCATTGATGTTCTTTGAAAGAAACATTAAAGGTAGCATACCACCGAACAGGAAATTACTGTCATGAGAACAGTCACCAGTTTGGATTGTAGAACGTTTTCACACAAATGTTTTCAGTCCTTGAGATTTATTGCTCTTTGAGAACTTAAAATGACTGCATGGATTGAAAAAATGGAAAGTAAAACCCAAGTTGCTTTTTGTTTGTTGTTGTTGTTGTTAAAACCATTATTTTAACAGGAAAGAAATCTACTGAGATGATTAATCTCTTTTACAAAGATGTTCTGGGCAATGTGCAAGGTGCAAACAAGTCATTATAAATACACAGCAACTGTCTTATCAACAGTAACAGTAATGTTAAAATATTTACAACAAAGTATCCAGTAATAAGACATAAAATCAATGCAAGTTTAAAAAATATCTCAATTTAAGACAATTAAACATTACAGGTGCAAGATGTGACTAAAACCTCTGACAGTGTTTGCTTCAAACTAGATAAAGGAATGAAAGACTCCAACCTCAACTTAATTAAGTAATCAATCCTAATGTGCAAGTTTTTGTTGCCTAGTTTCTTTTTTTTAGAATTTCACATGTCAGTTGTATTATTTGCTTAAACTTATTCTTTGCTTTACATTATTATCTTTTCTATGTATATGATTTGTATTGTTAAACAAAAATGTTATATATTGTTTTCATAAGTAAACTTTCAGGTTCCCTTATCAGTCAGTAACTCGGTGCAACACTATTGCTATGGGAAATTGCGCCCCCGCGCGATTACCTGAAGGAATGCAACCACTCCTTAACCGCAGGGGGCGTCAGCATCACCCCAGAGACCCCGCCCTCTGGGTACTTAAGATGCTGACGCCCATCCTACTTTCTCTTTTTGCCCTTCACCTCGCTTAAACCTGAACTTCTCTTCTCTTTGTGGGACTTCTCTGTTGTTCATCGCTCGACCAGAGGTGAGCTCGCTCCCTACGCTGAGCGTACAGAGAAATTTCCTGCGTACTGCTGGGCTGGCGAAAGCTAGTCCGACACATTTTTCCTTAACCCCGAAGTTTTTCTTCTCTTCTCTCAGCAGACTGCTTCGCTCGACGGCGCTAACTGCGTCACATCGCTACCCTGCTAAATTCATAGCAGGCTAGCCAGCGAAAGTGACGCGACGGAGGAGACGTCTTGGAAAATAATTTTGGAAAGACTTGCTTGTTTTTTCTCTGATATGGCTCCAGAGAGAGGAAAGCGAAAGCTGAGATATCCGAAAAAGACTAGCAGGATGGCGAGACCAACCTCGAGCGCCTGCCCCAGTGGCTACGGTTTTTCCCTTTCGGCGACAGACACCCACGAGGCCTGTCCTGTCTGCCTGGGGATGCTGCACGCAAAAATGGCGCTGGACGTGCCCGACTCCTGCCCACACTGCAGCCAGATGCTGGAGGTGGTTGAGGAGGCACCGGGTGGACTTCGTGGCCAAAGCCATGGGCGTAGCTGCGGCGCCAACAGACCTGGACCTCACTGAGACTCTCACTCCCACGCCGGAGCTCGAGGGCATGGATTTGGAGGACAGTACTCGAGTCGAATGGGGCGACAGCCCAGATGTGGCGGCTCCCATCGGTGACTCGACAGCCGAATTTGACACTCGAGGCATGATGAACGCGGATGAAATCTCGCTAACAGCCTCAGGTGAATTTTCTGGTGACGAAGCTGACAACGAGTACGACGGGGAGGAGGGGGACCTCTCTCACAACCGGCGACTGTGCTCCCGAAGACAGACACTTCAGTCCCCGCTTTGTTCGACTTGTGCCGCAGAGCGGCAGACGCGTTGCAGATCCCTTGGCCAGAACCTCCACCCCGTCAACAAGTCACGAGGTTGGTAGGAAATTATTTTTACGCAAAGCAGCTATCTACAACGAGGCACAGGATGCCCATCTTCCCAGATTTCCTCACAGAGCTGACTCGCACCTGGCCTGAACCCAGGGCTCCCATGCTGCTCCCGCTCTCACAGTTCCTCGACGTGGTTGGAATGGAAGCAGCAGGAATAGCCAACGTGCCACAAATGGAGGACATGCTTGCATCTCTTTTGGCACCCAGATCTTCTGGAACAAAACCGACTTTGCCCAGTAAAGCCTGCCGAGCCTCAGCTACTCAGCTCGAGAAGTGCTACAGGGTTCAGGGCCTCGCGGCGCGCATGATGAACGCATCCATGATGATGCAGGCGTACCTGGCTGAAAAACTACAGGAGCTCCAGGTGACAACAGACAAGCAGGCTGCCACCGAAGTGCTGGAGGAAGCCCGCAGGGCAACAGACTTTGTGCTCCGCATGATGGGGACAACAGCCATCGCACAGGGCAGATGCATGGCTGAGGTGGTCATCGCCCAACGTCATCTGTGGATGACTCTAACAGACCTCCCGGAGGGACAGCGGATTCATTTTCTGCACCACTCGATAGAACCGACGGGACTGTTTGGAAAAGCTCTGGACCGGATTCAGACCAGGCTAGAACAGAGGCGTAAACAGGCTGAGACCCTCCGGGAAGGCATGCCCAGGAGAGCTTTTGCCTCCCCCCCACCCCCAGGGAGACAGCTGGAAACAGACCTGTGCAGTCTCGGCACCACTCAACCACACGTAATCCGCCGCAAAAGAGACCGCGTACGAGGGGGAGCACCGGCAAAGACCCCCACCAGGTTTACCACAAGCTGGTCATTCCTGGAGTAGGAACAAGTTCGTACCCCGTCAGGCGGTCTAACAGAGGACCTCCTCGGCAAATCGGGACACAAGACAGAAGCGTGCCTGATGAAATGGGCCCTCTGCTTAACTTTACAGGCTCGCCCGCCCACGTGGTACGGGAGCCGAACCTTACATGTCCAGACTTTATTTGTAAAAAGGTACAAAAAGCTGGTGACTTTGATGTATGCACAAAACATGACTGTTCTGCTGTGAGTGACATAAAGTCAGAAAAGTTGTTGCACAAAACACAAATAAAAACTCAAATAACAGTTTTGCCCTGTTTCTTGACTCAAAAATAAACCCATAGCAACATCAACAACACGACTCCCCTCTGATACCGATCGCTATAAAGGGCGGGGGCTGTCAACCCCATTCCCTCGTGCCTCATGGGGTACTAGCTCAGACAATAAACCCTAGCAGGTGGCCTCAGGGCTGTCTGCAACAGACAGACCTAGAGGCGTCTGCAAACAGGTACACGGGGCCAGGTGAGGGGGGTCACATCTTTCAACCCCCACCCCGTCGGAACCCACAGGGTCGACAATACACAAATTCAACAAGCCTGCAACATGCCCGCACGCCCGGAGGGCGTGCCGACAGAACTTGGTAACCATGGCAACAGACCGTTATGGCCACCAGGCGTTTTTCAGCAGATTTCAGCAATGAGTGATGGAGGGCCACAACAGAGGCCCACAGGGCCGGTCCAGACTCACATGCTGACAAAAAGGAAGGTAATGACGCTGCAGAGTTTGTAAACAAATGTTACAAAGCAGGAAATGCACCAAGGCTGGATCAGATCCCTCTTCCCCATGCTCAAAAAGGTCTGGACTTAATGTCATCAGTCAGGCTTATAGGTGCTCAGCAGAAAAAGGTTTTTCGTGCAGTTTTACATCCTTACGCTGAAACTAACTTTTCATCTTGTACGGACAGCAGGCCGTGCACAAGCAGTGAACCTGCAATGTGTGACAGTGCTCATTGTACTGAATCAAATCTGCTTTTAAATGGCATCCCTTCACCAGGAGCGACACAGCTCCCTGGAGTTTTACCAAGCTCCAGAGTGATGGTGGGGCCGGAGGCTTGTGAACCAGACTCGGCCATGGAACGGACTGGAATCCGGAGGTCTGTTCGCATACAAAACCTGCACTCCCTCCGTGCCGTGACTCTCCCTAAAAGGAGAAAAAGCAAACATTCTGGCCCACGGTTGTCCAGCAGGGACAGTACATTGCACCCATCCCCCAGCACTCCCGGTTCGGGTGGTACAGGAATACATTTACAGGAAGGTCCCCTCCCTAGTATAGTTGGTCCCCAAGGGGTCAAAGGGCCCAGGGCCCTTGGAGGTGTGCTTATTCCAGGAACGTGGGCATCTGCTCCTCTTCAGGGATCTGTTGCATCACCAACAAGAACAGCACAAATTCCCATAACAATAGTGTTGCACCTCGTTCCCATCCTTCAGGGAACATGAGTTATGGTGCATAACTTTCAGGTTTCATTCATCTTTACTACAAAATGTGAGGGTGTGGAGGCAATGGGTGGATGAGTCTAATATCTTGACTACATGGAAACTGCTTTTCCAAAACATTCTGTTTTTTTTTTTTTATATATACATCTTCCTAAATACATTTTGATAAAATACTTTGTCTATAGAAAATGAGCAAAAACTACCCAGAAAATATTCATAACCATGCTGGGCCTGTGTGTGGTGCAGTGATGTTGCTATAAAAATACAGCATAAACAGGAAACAAGGGGTAGAGAATGTGCATACAACTTGCTNAATTTTCAAAGATATTGGAGAAACTGTTTGTTATCAGGATGGATCAATTTGTTGAAAAATTGAGTATTCTCACAGATAATCAATATGGATTCAGAACAGGAAATTCAACATCCATGGCTCTGATGGAGTTAATGGAATTAATATCTACAGCCATGGATCATAAACAGTATTGTGTGGGTGTTTTTGTTTATTTTAAAAAAGTGTTTGATTCAGTTGATCATAATATACTCCTTGACAAGTTACATGGATATGGTATTAGAGGATTGGTATTGAAATGGGTTTGTAGTTATTTGAGTGATAGGAAACAGTTTGTGCAAATGGATGAGGTGAAATCCGAGCTCAGCACTATTACATGTGGAGTTCCTCAGGGATCGATACTAGGACCAAAATTATTTCTATTAAACATAAATGATTTGGTACAGGTCTCAGGACTCCTGAAGTGCATTCTTTTTGCTGATGACACCACTTTTTTTTGTAGTGGTGACAATATCAAACAAACCTTGAAATTGATGATGACAGAACTTGATAAAATTCAGACGTGGTTTAAAATTAATAAATTAACGTTGAATTTGGGTAAAACTAGCTACATGATATTTAGTAATAAAAATAAATCGATTGATGTACCTTTTTTAATTGATGGATCTGAGATTCAGAGAGTTAATGAGGTGAGGTTCTTGGGTATCATCATTGATGATAAATTATCCTGGAAACAACATATAAGTTCAGTTAAAACTAAATTATCTAATAATAATAATAATAATAATAAACTTTATTTGTATAGCACCTTCCACAATGCCTTGCATTGACCAAGGTGCTTAACAGGATAAAAAGAAGAATAAACGGGAACAATAGATCAATGAAAATAGAATAAGAAACCACAGCGATAAAAGAAGGCAATGGAAATAAAAAATGCTACATACTAAAATAACACAAGTAATAAAAGTTACACACAGAAAGCTTTTTTGAACAAGTGGAAATAAAAATGCAATTGAAATAAAGATGCTACATACTAAAATACAAAATAATAAAAGTTACACACTGAAAGCTGCAATATTTTACAGGGTTAAAGATTTATTAAATGATAAGGCACTTTATTTGTTGTATACTACATTATTTGTGCCACACTTAATTTATGGTGTTAACGTCTGGGGTACAGCGTGTGAATCAATTACAATGCCTATTTTTATGTTACAGAAGAGAGTTATTAGAATTATCACCAGAAAGAATTTCCATCATCCATCAAGCATTTTGTTTTTTCAAATGAAACTGCTGAAGTTTTATGATTTAGTTTATTATACTATTTTGTTAGTTTTGTACAAAGCACAAAATAATGCACTTCCTTCAAATTTTCAAAAATATTTTGTTAGAAGAACGAGTAGTTATAATCTTAAGGGGATGAATCTTTTTGTTAAGCCATATTTTAGGACTAGTTCACGGGGAAGATCTACCTTAATTCGAGGAATAGGGTTATGGAATGAATTGGAATCAGACATTAAAGTGATTGATTCAATGGCTGCTTTCAAAAGACTGATTAAGCTTAATCGGTTAAAATTATGCATTTAAATGTGTTGGAATTTAAATGTTGTATGTGATGCAGAAGGTATAAAATATATAATATAAAATAAAAAATGATACATTTAGTTGTTCTTTTCTTGGAAATCAAGTGAGTTGGTTGTATGAAGAGTTTATTGATGGTTGAAACTAAGTTATGGAAATCAAATGAGTTATATGAATTGTTTATTGGAGTTTAAGGGGCAGAAGAAATAAGATTTTTTTTCTTCTTCTGCCGCCTTTCATTTTATATGTCTGTTTTTTTATTTTCTTCTACTGTATGTATTATTGTTGTGTGTTTTTATAAAATGAATGAATGAATCAATCAATCAATCAAATATCCCAATATATCGATCACAGACGTGTGAATTGAATAGAATCCAAATCGTATCGTGACAGACTTTGTGATATCGAAAAAAATCGTATCTGCATACAGACAAACCAATACAAAATCGTATTGTGGTAAAGCTGGTGATTTACACCTGTGTGTGTATACACACACACACACACACACATATATATATA
>JBBPBX010000249.1:29243-59917 GCA_038048925.1 Garcialebias charrua
ATATCACAAGCGCCAGGATTTGAAAACGAGACATTTATATCACTGAAAAATAAATATACTTAGAGTAAATAAACCACTAGGTGCATTTTTTTGGCCCTAGGACGTTTTTCTTAAGAAGTACATAACCAAAGTTGAGTAAAAAAAAACATTAAAAAGTGAATTTTGCATCTGTGGTCCCCTTTAATAACATTTTAATGATTACAAAAAACAATTTCTCTTCTCTCTTTACGGAAATCAAATCCAATCTGGAAAAAATCCTGTGTGAACCATATTGTGTGTTGTTTTGTAAAGTACTGATTAACTACTACTACTGATTAATGTGCACCAAGCCCCCAAAATAAATGTAAGATGGCCAAACAGCCAATTTGAAACTAAAGTCAGGAAGGAGCTGGAGAAAAGAAAGAGAGAAATGATACTGCGAAGTGATGGCAAGATAACAACGGGCTGATGGGGGGGAGACAGTTGTGAGATGAAAAAGGGGGAAAAACATCAAAAAAGGGATGATGACGGGCAGATGGACAAGGGAGGGTTGATGAAAGGTGGCAGGAGTAGGCTAACGGACTGAAAGAAGTCCTGAAGGAGAAAATTAATAAATAATGATGGATAATGATGAGGATGATGGGGGAGAAAGAGGATGAGAAAAGACTGAAGGGAATTTGATGAGATGGGCTGATAAGGGTGACACTTCTGGACAAATGATGGACATGAGGGTGGATCCAAGAGGAAGTGGAGTCAAACGAGGAAGCAGGGGAAGGAGAAGAGTAGCCGAGGGCATGATGGAAAAGCGCGGAGCAATAACAGAGGGGGGAAAAATGACATTTTGATAGTTGGCTAGAGAGGGAAGAGAAGATGGGTTAAAAGGGCAGATGGAGAAAAAAAGAGGCAAAAGGTGTCATGGGATTGGCAAAATGCTTTGAAGGTGAAAAATGAGGACTTGGTGGATGGTGCGGGGGGAGCAGGGTGACAGAATGACACGTGGAGAGGAGGAAAAAGAAAATGGAGAAAGACAACTTGGACACCTATGGAAAATATATCAAGAAAACTCAATGAAAAAGAAGAGGGAAATGAAGAAGTGAGAGAGGAGAGATTGATGCTGAAGACAAACCAAGAACCGCAACACGCTGACAGTGAGACAAAAACAAGAGATGGATGAGGAGAATCGAAATTAGTTCATAGAAAGAGAAAGACATGAGTCATTGGAAATGAAGAAATAATCAGCAGCAGAGAAACAGCAGGAAAGAAATGGTCGTCTAGCCTAAAGGTAGATAGCAGCAACTTATGCTTAGCTCAGCGTGAAATCTCACTGGTGCTTTGTTGTTATTCAGCAAAGCGCCAGGAAGGTAAATTGTTTTGTTTCACACTGATCGAGCCTTCATTCATCCCACAGGGTTCACCAGCAGCACACGCATTTCTGCAGAATCTGGACTCCCGTACGTTTCTTTTGTTTAAAGTTTTTGATTGAGTTGGCCTCAAATACAAACAAAGTGGAACGTTCACAAAAAAAGTGGAAAAACTACAGCGTTAACAAAGGAGGGGTTTTATAATAAATAATAAATAAATAAAAAGCCAAATTAGTTTCTGGTAAGTGCTACGATTTGTCACTGATTCTGTTTACATTTATTTACATCATTTTAGCCACAACCAAAGAGGTAAAAACTCCAGTTCAAGAGGTTTGGGATTGCATTACCACTTTTGTCAAAAGACGTGGATCTGTCAGTGTCACTGGACTTTTAGCAGGAACTGAAGTAGTTTGCAGCCAATTGTAAAACAACCAGGATGAAGATTAGCGCCTCAAGTTCAAGTTCAAATGTCTTTATTATCCTCATGGGACAATTTGTTTCACAGTCAGGCACATAAAACATCCATACAAGACATTAACATATTAAAATAACAGAACAGAAATCATCACTGTTCGTTGTGAAGTCTGATCACTACAGGGATAAATGAGTTTTTCAGTCTGTTCATTCTACATCTGGGCTGCAGATACCTGCGTCCAGATGGAAGCAACCTGAACTCACCATGGAGTGGATGATCAGGATCTGCCAGAATCAGCCTGGCCTTGTTCACTGACCTCACCTTGTGCAGGTCAGTGAGGTTCTGCAGGGCTATTCTTGCTGCACATCCTGACCATCCCTGAGAGTTTGTTCCTGTTCTCACATGTCAAAGGTCCAAACCGACAGATGAAGGTGAAAGTTAAGAGACTCAATAAAACATGAATAAACATTCTCATAAAAGTAGGATCAACAAGAAAGTTTTTGGAGAAACTTTGATGGGGACTGCCTATTTATATTAGTAAAATATTATTAATAACAAATAATTATATTAGTTATTATAAATATTAATAATCAATACTAATTATTAATAATACTTATAATATATTGTTAGTTTGTAATTGTTATTAAATATTAATGATTAATAATCAAAATTGATCATATTAATAAATAATATTACAATCAAATATTAATTATAAATATTAATTATAAATATTAATAATTATAATCATTAAAATATATAATCATTAACATTAATAAGTAAAGCTTATTATTATTATTATTGCTAATTAATAATAATAATAATAGGCGATAATAGGTAATAATACTGTAGGTGCCTTCCTTGCATGTTGAACCAAAATGGCTCCATACGTTACTCAGTTTCTGTGAAGAGTTTTCTCCTATTCATTTCCTATGGGAAATTTGGCTTCTTTGTTAGCAAAATTTGTTGCCACGGTAACTGCAAATGTCAATAGAAGTAATCAGAGCCATATAAAGTGAGAGTTGCGACACTCCCATAGAGTTCCATTGTAAGAATGGAATGCGGAAGTCACGTGGGTCGTGGAGGGGGCGATTTGTTCCATGGCTCTGGTTACAGTCTGACTCTGCCTGCAGTAGCGCTCCATCGCCGCCAGAGGGCGCAGCTCCACAAGGTTTCCATAGCCGTTGTTTGGAACGATTGACCGCCTGTCGGCGAGATCAAAGCGTGTCGGAACTCTCTATATATATGGCTCTGGAAGTAATAGCACACTTCCCGGAGCCGAGCCGGTTGTTTTGATATAACTTTTGTGGGGGTAGACATTGTGGCTCGGGCCGCATTAACGGAGAAAGAAATGTAGACACACTTCCGAGGTGTAGAATAATAGGTGCCTGCCATGCATTTGCATGGCAGGCACCTATTAAAACCCCAGAGTTTCAGATAAAAATACAATCTGTAAAAATACCTTCTAATCTGAGGTCATAGTCATCAGTCAGAAATAAGTGGATTGCAAAAGGTGGCACATTACTGAACAGTTGGAGACTAGTTGAC
This sequence comes from Garcialebias charrua, assembly GCA_038048925.1. Classification (NCBI taxonomy): domain Eukaryota; kingdom Metazoa; phylum Chordata; class Actinopteri; order Cyprinodontiformes; family Rivulidae; genus Garcialebias; species Garcialebias charrua. Next base: position 32,544 of record JBBPBX010000249.1, read on the forward strand.
ATCTCAAATTTACGAGAAAATTGTAAGAAAATAGGCCAAAAAAAAGTATGTGACACCCTAGCTACCTCTTTCAGGGATACCTGATGTGGTCATTTGTAAAACATTTCCATAAGTGGTGTTCCATCTTTTTACCCGTTTGTGGCCTCGACTGCATTTGAAAATGTTAAACTAAATAAACTGAAAGTTTCACTGCAATAAAAATGTACCGCTATCTTGATTTCCGCGTTTAAATGACTTAGATTTCAAGCACATTCTTAACTTTTCATATCAGCAGCCGGCTTTAAAATGAAGCATTCTCCCGAGTGGCTACCTCTTCGCAAGAAATCAACCCATGGTGGAAAGGATGCCTTCCTTTGCCTCCTCAAGCATCTAACACTCCACTCAAATGACAGCGTGTGCACTACAGGAGCAGAAGAGCCTGGTTTAATTCAACGAGAGGGGGAAAACTCAGCTTAATTGAATGTAAAACCACCGGTGCAGTGAAAATACCAGCAGCGTTCAGCATCTGGGACCATCAAAGGTTCTCTCGTGGGTCAGAAAGGCTAAAACATGCTCCTCTTGAGGTCAATAAATCAATACGGGGGCAAAACAGATGCCGTTGTCTGTAAGAGAGAACCTGTCAACGCTTTATCACTTACCCAAATATTAATGTGTAACAATTATTGGCTGCATCCTGTGAGTCCATCACGTTTAATGCTGTAACAAATTTAGATTTTGCTGTCACTTTGTGTGATGACAATTCCGCTTCTTTTAGATATATATTATTGATCACAAGAAAGCAGCATTTTATGGACAACTATGCCCCTGTCAATCATCACGCATTTTGGACTCACAACAACAAATGGCTCTTATTCAGTTAAAAAACATACACAACCCATTGCTCAGTCATCAAACGCCAGCTGTAGCTACTCCACCCGAACTCAAGGGACAGTCGCCTTGGTTACAGCAATCATGCCGACATAATTTGGGGGGGGTGGACATCGAGGGGTGCCTTTTGGCCCTACCTTCTAACCCTCCACCCGCTGCCACCCATGTCTCACACACAGATGAATGATCTGGCCAACACCTCGATACAACACATAACACACACAGGGCCATTTGAAATAATGGAGCATTTCAAAGACATCAAAGACATTTTCTAGTGGGGGGTGGGCATGTAAGCCACACAGACTTGGACATATTTTGCAACACAAAAAATGTAACCGTGCCCTCGGTTATGTTATAAACAAAGCTGTCATGGCTGAAATCTTCTGCCGTTATTCCCCGAGCGTGGTCAGGAAAAGTCAGTCCACAATAAGTTCTGAGCAGAAACTTGTCGAAGTCGCAGGTAAAATTTTAAGAATAGACGCTTCAGCATCCAATGGAAGCAACTTGATTTTTATTGGCCCACAGGCAATCCATTCTCCAATTTGGCAGCCTTTAAAAAAAAAAAGCTGTGAATTGGAATTGATTCTGCCCCCCCGCAAACAACTTGCATCTCCCAAATATCTCTAAAACTCACAGAAAGATAGAAAAAGCAATTGGTTGCCAAAAGAGCACCAACTTATGTGACGTACAAAAGGCATAAAGGAAGGAACAGCAGGGAAAACATCAAACATCATTTTATTCTGTGGGTGGAAATGATTTAACAGTAAAGAGAGGCTGTAAATATCATCTGTGAAGAGGCAGGGTAATGTATGGTTACATGTATTTCTTGAAAACTGAATGTTTTATCTTCAAACTGCCCTGCGGCCTGTAATTTTATCGCATGGCCATATAACGGCTTTTAAAATGTTTGCTGACTTTAATGTTCTTGCCAAAGGTGCAGATGCCCCTTTGACAAAATGAATAATTCAAATTTCTGCTTAAAGCACTTTGTGATGAGTTTTCAGAGTAAGAACATTAAAATGTACTTATACTTTAGCAGCCTACTTGGTGAAAAAATATTTTAACGACACAAAACCATACAATTTCTCATTCATGGTAATGACAGTATCACTTGTTTTTTATATAATATGTGAAATGTTGTTTTTTCTGGAAGCAGTACACACTAATGTCTAATCTTATCCAGTTTAGATTAATCCATGAAGGTTTCGATAAAAATGATAAAATTGGGCTTTGGATGGTTAAAATCATTGGCGGTCGGTGAAAAACGCTGAATTTGTTCAAAACCTCAAAGTGCATGCGCTCACGCTTGCCGATTTCAGCAGCTCTTACCAGCATCAAGCTGACAGAGGGGTCAACGATGGTGTTGACCTCTGATCGGGGCCAATTGGCCTCTGACTCCTGCCGCTGGGAATCAAAGATGAAAAAGTTTACGGTGTAAAGGAACAGACGTGCTGAGGCGTAATCCTACAGGTCCGTGCACTCTCGCAGACAACCTGAATGAATGGCTCCTTTATGTTCGTGCATGTGTCAGCCTGACCATGTTTGCTGTGTTTTGTTTACATAATGTTCATGTGTGTGTGTGCATATATTTATCCACGGTGAACATTAGATTAAAAGCTGCTGGTCATGGGATTTCTGACAGACCTCGATGTGATTAGAGCAAATGTGTGGCGTGTGATGCAGCTAAGAACATTCCTGCCAAGCACAACTTTCACTCACTCACACACACACATTTGCATGCTTAGACTTCACTGCATCTGCGTGCTAGCATGAACAAAGATACTTAGATGAAAGCACAAAGCCTCCACTGAGCTGTGCAGGTAATCCTGGGTGGATCTTCTGTTTTTCCACTAATTAATTTGTTTTCTCGTGCTGAGAAAGTTTTTAGTTCTTAAACTCGTGGCAGTGACAATCCTAGTTTGCTGTAAATTTAGCCTACAGAGCTTTTTCCACACACAAATGTACAAAAATCAGAACAACTGAGTCTAGTTGCGCTGACGAATCCAGACTGATGAGTTCATTTGGTTTGTGTGGCATTAACTCACAAGAACAAGACATCTCAGGGTGCGTCACACAAAAAAGACACTATTCTCTGCAAGCTCTTTGCAAAACTTTATCTTTCCTAATCATCAGCTCTAACTGCTTTATTTAATGTGCTACATGATATGTGGTGCAGATAATAATCATATACATGTAGTACAAAATGTTTTCAGTTTAATTCATCACCCTCTAATATGATTTATAAAAATGGTTAGGCAGTAGCGCAGGCAGGAAAGTCACCAAAGTCAAGATGAATAAATGTAATAAATGTGAAGGTGACTGATTTAAAAAGCAGCTCTGTGTAGCTTTTACTTGACTTGAAGGTGTTTGAGATGCCTGAAGCATCTTAAACAGAAGTTCCAGCCTCAGCTTCAGCTCTCATCTCCTGCCAAGGCCAGTGCCCTACTTTGCAATTTTAGAGAAACTGGTATAAAAATGTAATAGTTTCCTCTTGTCATGTCCATCTTTTCAAAGACTTTCCCTAGAGTGGCTGGTTTCAAATCAAAGTTTCCTAGTTTTGCACTGATAAATAAAACACTGCTTTAAATTTAAGACTCAACGAACATATGTATCCATAGAACTGCTACACACTGTTGTACAACTAAGTCAGTTCAATTACAGGTAGTCCTCGGGTTACGGCGGTCTCGAGTTACGACGTTTCGTGGTTACGACGCATCTCCCTTTAAAAAAATTATTTTGAATTTTTCATTTTGAAAAGCCGATTTCCGGTTTTACTTCCGGTTGGACGGCAGAAACAGCGGCAGCTTGACGGTAGCAGTGGAAAAATACAGGGGCAGACCTTATTGTAAACGCCGCTCTGGACCTAGGTTCACAAGGCAGACCAGACTGGACACAGGCAGAACCAGCGAAGCAGTGGAAAAGTAAACGCTCTGGACCAAGGTTGACGGCGGTTTTACGTCGGAATACGGCTGATGGACCAAGTTTTACGCCATAAACAAATGATGGACGGAGAAAAACGGCTTCCACCAGCTATCCAGTACTAATAGCTGCGGAGGCTACAGCTGCCCTGTACTCTCTAAAAAAGCTAAGTCTGGTCCTCTGGACATTCAAAAACCTAAACAAAACTTGTTGGAGCAAGCTGGACCGGCAGAAACAGGCAGCAGCTGTGGAAAAGTATCTGTTTTATGGACGGCGGTTTTACGACGTAAACGCAATACAGAATACGGAGGAGGGACGGAGGAACGGCTTCACCAGCATACCAGTAGGTGACTAACTCTTTTTTCCTTCATTATGGCTCCCAAATGTATGTGTGTTTTTGGTAATTATGTAGGGTACTGTGTTAGGATAGGCTAAGTGCTTGGTAAAACACAGTACTGTACGTATAAGGTGAAGTATTTACGTACGTTCCGACTTACGTCGAAATTTGGTTTAAGACGGAGCGTAGGAACGGAACTCCGTCGTAAGTCGGGGATTACCTGTATTTATAGGCCTGGTCAACCAGCATTAAGTGTGTAACAATTGCAGCGCCTTGTTTCGTCTCTGCAGCTGTATCAGAAGTTACCTTGCAAGCATTGCTTTTGGCTTAAACTGGTAAGATGACCTACCATAGTTTTTTGGTATTTAGGAAATTATTAGTGCAAATTTGGAATGAAATCATCATTTTTTCAAATGTGGTTATTTGATAAACTAAAGTGTGACTGTGTGGTCAAGAAGATAGAAAGATTTATACGTGATTTTACGTGTCAAGTTCCACATTTATCTCTCAAAGAGATTTCAGGCGTGTTCTTGTAAGCGTGACTATTTCCCTATCAGTGACCATCAGTCCACCTGCAGCTGTCAGACAGAGGAAGGCTGTGAGCCAACGTGTGAGGGCGTCGCTTGTTACCGCCTGAACACAACGTCACAAGAAGCAGTGCGACAAGGAATAATCCTTCTGACGTATGAGACGGTGTGTGTCAGCATGGCTTTTCCAGGCTGCCATCACAAGACCATGTCAGGGCTGAGGTGATGTACTGGTCTCAATAGGCATGGTGGAATGTGTGCAGATTTCATCAGCAAACAGGAAAAACTGGATTGCTTCACACTTTATTAGTTAGGAGTTTTAAAGAAAATAAAACGTTCAATCCTACTAACTAATGCAACATATGTCAAGTAAAACTGAATATCTTCTTGGAATATCTTACAAAAAGATCTGAAGCTCTCGACCTTGACCTCTCTAAATGGTTTTAAGAATCTGTTGGAATCCTGGCAAAAACCAATGCAGACATGTTCCTGTTTTAGATTTTCTACATTTGCCTTATAATCTGTCTGTTTTGCTACTTTGACATCTTTGTTTTAACTTGTTATAAAAATGTATTTCTCTATTGTTGATGGTTCAAGGAAAATCTACTGTTGCTGTTGTCATCACTCTTTAGTTTGTAGCCAGGTCTCTCTTGTAAATGAGTCCTCCAGGCTCAATGAGATTACAGTATTTTCTGGACTATAGGTCGCACCTTATGTAAGTCGCTTTGTCCAATTATTGTCAATAAATTGGAAAAATCCATAAACAGGTCGCACCTTTATATAAGTCGGATCTATTATGCGTCACCGCTACGCGATGCGTCAGCGCTACGCGACGCGTCAGCGCGTCATTTGCCCTGCTGAAAATGACGACCACAGAAGCATGCACGGAATGACTTTTCACAAGATTAACACGGTAAAAACAATTATTTGTCTGCTGAAAATTATAGCAAACGTGTGTCTAAGCTTAACCGTTCCTTAATAAATTCACGTAATGGTTAAATCTGCTGATTTAAATTTTTTCGCTTTGAAAAAGTACAAGGAAAAACAACGAAGCTAACTGCGACACATTTACGTCTATAAAACATCGAATTTTATCTCAAATAACTCCAACAGCTAACAGTTTGTAAATGTACATCTAGTGATTACTTTCTGTAAGTTTGAAAAAAAAAATCTGCTGTGTGGTTTATGAGCTATTTGCTCAAACGTACAAGGAAAAATTAACTAAGCTAACCGCGACACATTTATGTCTATAAAACATCAAATTTTATCTCAAACATCTCATAAAGCTAATCAGCTGTAAATATCCATCTAGTGATTACGTTCTGTAAGTTTGATCAAAATCTGTCCTGTGGTTCTTGACCTATTTTGCTAACAAACACTAAGCTAACAGCGAAGTAGCTAGTTCATACCTCCACAGCAGGAGGCCGGGCTGCGACAGACTGAGTCCGTCCAGAGGAGGGTCTCGTCAGACACATGAGGTGAGAACGGTTGGTGTACCCTAGCGGACAAAGGTGGCACTGCACCCCTAGCGGCCGAAAGTGGTACTGCACCATTTTTGCCAAAATGGAAAAACGGTCATATCTGAGCCAAAATTTTGTCTAAAAATGTGGGAAAAAATCGATAAACAAGTCTCACCTCTCTATAAGTCTTAGGGCATGCAAATTAGACAAAACGGTGTGACCTATAGTTCGGAAATACGGTAACCTGCCTAAATAAATGTTGAATGAATGAATGAATCTTTGCAGGCCTTGCAGAAATTTGCGTGGTGGAATGAAAGCGACAAATAAGATCAGTTAACACAGGATAATGCGATAATAAAGTTTCTTTTACAAATATTTTCCCTCTTACAAGAGTCCAGTTTTGTTCATTTCCTCATGGTACGTTCAACATCAAGACACAAAGCTTTATATTTGGTACAATCACAGTGCGGCCTTCTTTTTATCATTAATCTATCTAATTATTCTCTTACAGCCTAAAGCATTGTCCATCTGAGAGCATTAAGTACCTACACATGTGTGTACCCTTGTGTCTGTGTCTTTGTGAGCATCTGTCTTTGTCAGTCTGTTTGTCTGCTCACTGAGCCCCAGGGAACTTCAACTGTCTGGTGCAACGTTCCCAAAGGGAGGACTTTGTTGGCTGCACCACAAGAGGAGGGTAGTGATGGAAGCGGGTGGGGGGTGAGGAAACCGGGGCACATTTCCTGTGGAAATGGGGTTATCACTTCACCAATTACTGGTGCAATTACAGTGGGAGGCCTGCAGAAGCTTGGGAACGAAGCCTATAGGCACACAGATGGGCACTCATGTGGAGACATGCTCGCACAAGAAATCATTTCTAACACTCGTAGCTGCATAAAAATCTCACTGTTCATGTGTTTCAGTGCCAAGAAGAACCCTCAGCAGTATGTCTTTCACAAAGTGTCTGAACGTGTTGAAGTGGGTCGTCTTGGTGTTTTAACCTCCTGCTGTGACGGAGTGGCAGAGCCTACAATAGATAATCACAGCGTTGGACATTTTGACATGTTTTTTTTTTTTTTTCTTACTGGGACATTAGTAAGTTTTCCCAGACGCACCCCCTCACAGGAGGAAGCAACACAAAGTAGAAATCCAGCACTCGTCCGATGCTTTCAACGGAACCACTTTTGGTTTAATGTTAGCACTTTAATGCTGGTCTGACACAACTTCATCCATTTTATTTTAAAAATAGACCTGATCTCCAGAACTACAGCTGTGGATATGTTGCTCTTAACATTAAATATGAACACAACCAAACTCTACTTATTGTTTTGTGCTGTTTCTCTTAGATATAAATCCTCACATACAAACACAAAACACCCCAACACACACACACACACACACACAGACCTACCACAACAGAATTATAGCCAAAGACACAGGCACACTGTGCCTGGACTGTGTCACCGAGAGAGCAGACCCACGTGGACAGCTTGACCTTCGACCTTTCCACAAACCATTATTCATCATCGTCAGACTGTTCAGTTTGGGTCACGATGCTGCAGCACACACACAATCCAGTCACCTCACTGTTTACATGTGATCCAATAATTTTTTTAAATTCTCATTTGTCCAATAGAAGGTATTTTTATTTTTTTCACATGGTTCCATGCAGTTACTCAACACAGAACAACGTTGTTTCCACGCCATCCTCAAAGCTACGTGGACACGTTTTAAATGAGGTCATTCTATCATTCATCTTTTGTTTGTAAATGGATTGTAAAAACTTTTTTTGAATTGATTTTATTGGAAAGAAAACTAAGGCCAAAGCCACACTTACATAAAGTTCTAAGTCATTAAATGTTTTTCCAGTTCCAAAAACCAGTCAAATGTCTTAACTATTTCTTCTGCTCAAGGCTTCTAGTCAGACTCTTAGTCTCAAACACAATCAACCTCTTTTAGCCCAATCAATAGTCTCATTCCCTTTTCTATCTCCTAGATGGACAAAAACGTGATAAGAATGTCAACCAAAAATAAACACATAAGTTAAAGGCCAATTTCATTGTGTAACAAAAAGGTGCCAATCACAGAAAGATGACACAAATCTGCCACATTTTTATTGATACGTGGACATTTATTCTCTTTTGTCAATATTGTTTCATTCAATTACTTAAATAAAAGCTTGAACGCAGCTCTTAAGATTTTACAGCTCTTGTTCGCTGCTGCAGCTGAAATGAGCCAAATGGAAATGATACTAACCTGGCAACTTTTACTGCGTCAAAACAAAAATACTGAATTTTACCAATGCACAACCTGCAAATGATTGCATCTGAGTGAAAAGTTGTCACAGTTTTGATTTTAAACTTTGACTTTTTAGCATAAACTTTTAGACTTAAAGCATTAGTAAGAACAACGGTGAAACATCCCTCCATTTTTAGGAATGGGCACTTGTGGAAAATCGTAGCTGCTCTGTAAAGGTATTCATGACGTCTACAGTAATTTACAGTCAACTTTATGAAGAAGCCATGCTTTAAAGTCAGGCTGGATGATAAAGCTCCATATCAGTTGTTCTACATCCTCTCTTTTTTAAACAGGAAAAGGAAGTCCGACTTTCAACCTTTTGCTGCCGACGGCTGATCTTTCCATCACTAGAATAACAGAGAGGATCAGATTCTTGTGGTTTCTTCTTCTGTAAGCCGTCATGGGAAGATCAGCTTTGTAACATCAAAGGTTAAAAATCAAATGTTCAAACTTGGGGTGGACATGTAGCTCAGATCTGAAGTTTCACATCATCCTATAATTTCCTAAATTTGATTAGCCAATAGTGTCATCACAAAGAAATAGAATGTGTTTATAATATACAGTAGTCCTTTTAACAGCCAGGGTTCAAATGAGCTAAAAATAAATGTGAGGTTTTTTTTCAGCAAGACACTAAAATAAACAGTATTAGAATGGTGTGCTTTTCTAAATCTGTTTCCACATTTGAATCTGGAAATATTCTCTAAACGTTATGGAGGTAGCAACTCAAACATTTGCAGTTCCCTTATCAGTCATGTCACTCGGTGCAACATAAATGCTATGGGAAATTGCGCTCCACGCAATTACCTGAAGGAATACAATCACGCCTTTACGGCAGGGGCGTCAGCGTCGCGCCAGAGGCCCCGCCCTCTGGGTACTTAAGCCGCTGACGCCCATCCATCATTCTCTTATTGCCCTTCACCTCGCTTAAACCTGAACTCTCTCTCTATCTTCGCGGGACTTCTCTGTTGCTTCATCGCTCGACCAGAGGTGAGCTTGCTCCCTACACAGGGCGTACAGAGAATTATTCCTGCGTACTGCTGGACTAGCGAAAGCTAGTCCGGCACATTTTTTCTTAACCCCGAAGTTTTTTCTTCTCCTCTTTCCGCAGACTGCTTCGCTCGACGGCGCTAACTGCGTCACACCGCTACCTCTGCTAATTCGTAGCAGGCTAGCTAGCTTTCTCTCAGTTTCTTGGAGAGATTTTGTGTGGTGTCCTCCAGTAGAAGCCAAGTTTATTTGGATGTCATAATACTAATAGGGATGCACAATATTGGATTTTGGGCCGATATCCAATATGCCAATATGTTAAAATTTATTTGGCCGATAACCAATACCAATACCGATATTTTTTCCCCTAGATCTACTTACAGAGACTACATATCTTTCTCTGCTGTGGAATTAAACTACATTATTCTGCATGGTTTTTGTCAATTTGGCCTGCTACCAAATGCAGATGCCAAAAATGGGGCTGAAAATGATGTAACACTTCAACTTGGGTTATGTTTAATGTCAAATTCATTCATGGCATTTACTCTCTCTAACATAATGGCAACACTCGAACAGTGCAAATTTGTACATTTTCACAAATCTAAACTCAACCTGTTCACAAGCGACAAATGAAAAGTGCATAAGTAGTAGTGCTTTAATATATACTTGACAGTTTCTTAACTAAAAATTAACTTAAAACAGAAACCTTTTATGTCGGTGAGTTTTTTTAATGGAATGGCCCCTGTCCGATATTTCATTTATTGCTAATATCGTCCGATACGATACCATGCCAATAATATTGTGCATCCCTACTAATAATAATCTGCTGCTTCATCCTCCTCTGTTGATTTGAACATTACTGTTCACATGCTTGTTTATGGTGTGTACACATTTAGATACACCTAACACAGGAGTCTCATCCATGCTTGTTGCTAAAGAAAACTGCACTTTTAGCATCTCGTCCTCCTTTCTGTTAGTTCTGCACAGATGCTTACTCTCTTCCACCCTGCCTTGTATTTCATGCTGTGAGAGCAGAAAATCTCCTGCTGTGAAGTACGTGTGTGAACAGCAGCTGTGGAATAAGTCCAGAGAGCCACTTCAACGTTTTCAGTGTTCATGTGTGGGGGAAAAAAGCAAACAAGATGGAATTAGTGCATTTATTTTCCTGTCAAATATCTTCAGATGATAAATCACCTCTGGATAAACATACATAAATTTATGTTCTTTTAAATGAACATCTGAGCACCCACTCTATCTTTACACACCCACAGATCCTGCGTCTCCAGCTCGCCTTAATTTACAGATAATGAGGTAAACTAACAGAGTCCGGCGCTGCTGATTCCATCTGCTTCTGGTTTCCAGCAGCAATCAAGTGAACCTTTGTGGATTAAGTCCCTAAATCAACTAAATTTAAAAGAAAGCTGTGAGGAACTATACAGTACATCGGTTAAAAAAAAACTGAAAATCAAGGTAATAAAAGAAATCTAAACTGAGGTTGCTACTTGAACCTGTTCACCTTCTGGTTTTCACGATTCACTAACAAAGTTACTCTCAAGTTCCAGCACAGAGTGAGATATACTGGTGTATCCTGATGCATGCTCAATAATCCAGGTAGAAAGATCTAACAAAGTTAAGTCAGGTCCTCTGGACGGATAGAAAAAAAAAAAAAGATTGTTGAAACGTTTCCTCTTTAATCCACAAGACACATCTGCAAGCTAGTGGTCACTTTTTTTAGGGATGAAGATGTGCACATCCTTGATAGAGAGGAACATTTGAAAGGAGTGAAGGAAGACGTCTTTGTGAAGAGAAACCGTCCATCATTAAACGGGGTGGAGGTCTCTGTGCCCAGTTGTCCCCCTCTTACAATGCTGTTATTGCTAATATCACTCAGCCCTCTGTGAACAGCAAGCCGCCATTAGGGCACTACCGATCAGTCATTAGGTTGATGGTCCTCCTTCCTCATGTAAACACCAGCAAACTGGTTGATCCACTATGAGAAATAGGGCTTTAACAGACTACTAGAGTAATCTACACATTGATTCCTAGGACATCTATCGAGGTTTTAAATTTCACGTCGCATATTCGTGGTGACGTCGACGTCATTACAAACTGGTGTTACACCATGTTCTGTGACCACCGTATGTTGTGACAGTTGCAGGTTACAGAATATGGTGCAACACCGGGTCCAATCGACCGAACTAGAACCAGCTTCCACTGACCTTGTTTCACAAACAAAAAGCAAAAAATATTCATCTCTAAACCTACAAAAAACCTATAAACATCCATCCACCCATTATAGTTTACCCGCTTCTTCCATTTTGGGTCACGGGAGTTGCCGGTGCCCATGTCTAGCAATCACTGTGCGAGAGGCAGGGTACACCTATAAACATATATATTTCTCTAAACCTAATGTGCAGCACCGCTGGCAGTGGTGCAGGGTGGTCTACCGCCCCACGGTTTTTAAGTTTCATTTTTTTACGCGCTGCACATTTCTTTCACATTTGCAGCTTAATAATAATAACTAATAGTTTGGGTTGTCCTGTGACTTATATGCAGATAAATGGTAGGAGCATGATATATGCTCCCAATGGCCCTCATGCACGAACCGTTCGTACGCACAGATTTGTTCTTATACTGTGCGTACGAGTGATTTAGGATCATTTGTGGCATCCAACAATGTTTTCGTATCCTAGGATTTTTTTCAGATACGAACAAAATTTACGTGTGGTCCAGACCTGTCGTATATTTTACGAGGAGTCGGTCTGCTGTTATCCAGACGGCCTTTTCTCCACTAATAACTTTATATTTCGTTATTTAGAAAATATTTTGAGTTTAAAAACAATTAAATGCAACCACACATATTGGTTTAATTAAAGCGGCTTCAACACCCCCCCCCCCACGTCCACCACCTTGCGCCACCCGCGCGTGGCCCCCCGCGCCACTCATGTCGACCACCGTGTGCCACGCAACGCGCCCCCCCGCCACCACGCCACGCGCCCCCGCGCCACTCATGTCGACCACCGTGTGCCACGCAACGCGCCCCCCCGCCACGCGCCACTGTCGTGCCACCCCGTGCCACTGTCGGCACACACACACACACACACACACACACACACACACACATACACAGCGCCGCTGCAGAGACAGGGGAGAAAAAAGCGAAACCAGCTTATTCAGTTGTCTCATGTCATTTTTAATATAAACTGCCTGTTGACTGTGGGCGCTCACTGATGTCATCTGTATTCTGTGTGGGTCTGCGCTCAGATCCGGGGCTGACACTATGATCAAAGGCGAGTCAATTTTAATTCGCCAAACGCGTTTGTGTGTTTTCTGACGCATAAAAGCCGGAATGAATGGACACTTCCTGCTCGCGGTGGCAGGAAACTATATCCTTATATGGTGTTTTGAGGGGTGGGAATTATGTAAATAACCTCCCGCGTGCACGAGCAGGTGAATAGAACAGGTGGGATTCATCATTATTTACACAGCTCATATACACACATTTCCTGACGATAGAAGACTTTGTTGGATCTGACGTGGCATGTTCGTACGAACGCTTCGTAAGAACAAAAGTAGGAGAAATTTAGGATAAAATACGAACATTTTCGTGCATGAGGGCCAATGTTCTGTTGGTCTTTTATTTTTTTTTGGTAAATAATAAATGAAGTGTTTTTGTGGTTTTATTTATTTTTTTATTTTGTTTTTATTTATTTTTTTGCATCTGGAGATGCTATGACATCATCAACTACTCAAGTTCAACTCGAGTTTTGTTACATCAATGTCAAGTTTAAAATGATGTACTCGTTATGGGGCTAATTATAAGACTGAGGTCCTATTTACACGGACACTGTGGGGGGAAAAGTAGGTTTAAAATTCCCCAGTCCTTTTTTCAATCCACTCAATATTTTAAGCTACATTAAGCAAAGGAGTGACAGCCTGAACGAGCCAGATGAACAACGTGGGACCAGTTTCCAGGATGAAAACAGAGAGCGGAGTCCAGTTCATCAATGCAGTTTACAGCTCGGTTAACTTGTTTTTAATAGTGTGTTCAGTTTAATTATCAGTGTTTGTGTGACATACAGTTTCATAGTTTGTGGTGTTGAATGAATAAATAAAAATTAAACCTGATGTCTTCATTTTCAACTTTAATAAAATGCAACATGTTTTGCATTGTTTTAATCGCAAAATTTGAATTACATAGTGTCCAGATAGCTTCATAGCTCAATTATACATCTCACACACTAACATAAATACTGTTTATCATTATTAAACTTATCATTAGCACATTTAAGTATAGTGCAGCACAACGCGTGTGCCTGCCTCAACAGGATCTTTTTATAAATAGCGATATTAGAACTGGATCCGACGGTCTCTTGCAAAACAGATGTCGGTCACAGCAGCTAGATTCTGACGTAGATTAACCACGAGATTAAAATATATATTCCATCAGTCGTAGTTCAGAAAGCAGTGTGTCTGCCACCATGTTGATAGAAATATGCCGTCTGTCTGTGCGTGCGTGTGCGCATATGATTTAACACAATGCCTCAGCGGGAGATGTTTACATTATCAACCGGGGGTCAGCGAAAAATCTCCACTCTGAGAGGTGGGTTCAGAAACCTCCGGATTCAAAGAGGGGGACCGGTGGTGTCGTGTAAATGATCAGCAGAAACGCAGAGAGAAAGGTGCGGAATCACTCAAAATATGTGCCGTGTAAACAGCCCTTGAGTTTAATGCAGTCTTTTTGATAAAAGACGAAACATTTCAACAATCTGTTGTTGTTGTTGTTGTTGTTGTTGTTGTTGTTGTTGTTGTTGTTGTTGTTGTTGTTGTTGTTGTTGTTGTTGTTTTGGAATCCATCCAGAGGACCTGACTTAACTATACACTACTATACCTGTATGCTGGTATAATTTCTGCTTTTATTGTAGCCTTTTAAATTGTTTTGTTTGTTTTGGTAACATAAAATTCAATTTCTGGGCGCCTTTAAAAAGCACGTGAAATAAAGAAGTGAAAACTTTTCTCAGTGTCTTGAATGCAATGTTATAAAAAATAAGAGTAATGTTGAATATCAGGAATTAGAGCGACAGTAGTTAGAAACGCAGCGCTATTATTTTAAAAGCCGAGGGGACTGAAACAAATTAATACTGCAGGGAAATGGAAGAAAGTTGAAGCTAGTAAATTTTTCTGTAATTACAGTCTCTGGGCTAAATATCGTTCCTGATATTATCATCAGAAGCCTCTCGAGGGTATATTTACTGGATGTTGGTTGTCAGGGGTTATTGTTGCCAAAGCAAGGTCACCTTTCAGTGTCCCTGTCCAGAAATAGGCGACACCCTAAAGCATTAAACTTTATATGAATGGTTTATCAAGTCCTAATATCCAACCACAAGTACATTTATTGAGGGCTTTCAACTATCCCTAAGTAATAGGTTTCAGTAATGACAAGGCTTGCAGCTATATCTAACTTTATGGTTCATCACTTTAATGCATGACCAACCACAAATTAGAACTTCTTCCAGTAAAAAAGGCTGCTTTTTTTGTGTGTGTGTGAAATGTGGGATAAGAAATAAGCTGCCATTTGACTTAAAAATGAACAAGTCATAGTGTCACCACTGGGGACTGGTTACATTAAAATTAATTACATAATCTCCTAATTTTGGGCTAGATAATGGTCCCAGAGAAATTTACATCCAGCATCCTGAGCTTGGAGCGCGGAAAACACTGGCCTAGATAGAAACAGATCTGAAAGAATAAATGAATAATGAAGTATCTTTTTTCTATTAATTTTTATTACTATAGAAAAACTTCTGTGCTTTATTACTGAACTGCATACAGAAAAAAAGGGGTAAAGTTGGAAAATTAAAGAAGTTGTGCAAATGGGTTTTGCGCATCAATTTGCCATCTATGCCATAGCAATATTGGTTTTTAAGTTTTAAGAATAGGTTATAAGCTGACATTCAAAACATTTTATGTTGAGTACATAAACTTAGAGAAAGAAGTTTGGGATTGTGTAAAATCTAAACTGTGTGTTTCTGAATTTATTGTCATATTTAATCATATGAATGAGATACAAAGGAAAAAAAACTACTTTGCTCTTTAAAAATACACTAAAATGTATTTCACAGGGTTATTCAAGTCCAATAAATTCCCCACCAAGATTCAAAAACGTGTATGCAGGAGACAGAAAGAGTTTAATAACAAACTTAAAACAAGTAAATCCTCGTATTCAAGATAAAATATTGAAGTAGACTTTGGTTTCTTTTGATAAAAACACTGAAAAGTGCAGAACAACGCATCTTCATAAACATAAAAAACAACAATTCATCTGGGCTGTTTGAAAGCAGCTACTCAGACATTGACGTTCATGCTGGTGACTGAGAGCCACTTTGACTTTATCCTCTATTAAATCATTCACACGGAAATTAAGATATATGGTAAATGTAGTTTTGTGCATCACATTTATTTTTCTCTAATGAAGCCTTAACTGAGCAAATACAGTATGCACATGTAGACGGTGATGACCTAATCGGTTTAACACGCCCAAGCAATTTGCATGCTAATGCCCAAATTTTCCATATTTACATTACAGTTATTGTTTGTCCAGAAAGAGACAGCCGGGCAGCTCTTTATACAATTATTATGAACTGTCAGCACTATACAGGTAAATAATTAAAGTCTCTTTTCATTGCCAAGAAAAAAAAAACACATGTATTCCAAGCATTCTTCTGTGACTGATTAACATTAAATGTCTCTGGCAAAGTAATTCAAGACGTGAAAGCTGTATGAATAAAATAGGACTCTGCTGCAGAGTGAGTAATAGATTTAAACTGATGATAAACCAGCCTCAGTTTGATTTGGTGACTGTGCAGACGAGTTTATTCTTCCACTATAAATTAAACAGGTGGAGCTGATGGAGTGTTCACAAAGCACGTGTACGACCTCCACTTGCTAGTGTTTCCATGTGTGTACTTTTTATAGCTTGAAAATGTGTTTTTATTTGCATTTCGCAAGAACATGTTTTTTGTATTTCTGCATTCATTCTGTAGTATGTGCAGTTGTGTACACGTTTTACCAAACACACCACAAACATGTGTCCTTGTGTGTGTTATCTCTAACTGCCATCTATCCTGGAGAAAATCACACTGCCATTCAGTGAATGACTGGGATAATAGACTCATTACACTACGTGTGTGTGTGTGTATGTGTGTGTATTAGCCTAGAAATTTTAAGTGAATAAATGGAATGAATTAGTCATTAGGAGATAGGTGGGGGGCTCGAAGGTAATCAATTATATATTTAAGTATTTTAAGTTTTTTTGCTGGACACATCCAGTAAAGCTGTCTGGTCAGTCAGTCTGATTGTACTTACTAAATCAAAACAAAATTCACTAAAATTAAAAGGTTCTACTTCCTGCCTTACCAAACTATTAATGTTGAGTGTTTTGGATGTGTTATATACAGTATACCCCTTAGTTAGCTCTAAAACAAATAAAAAAATTACTAAAGCTTCAAAAAACACAATCTATTTGAAATATTGTACGATAAAATGGAAAAAGCCAAACTTTCTAGTAAAATTTACTCACTAATTTTGAACTGAGTATAAAAAAATGGTTGCCCTTCATTGTTGGTGATGAGGGCTTTTAAAGGCCTTGTTTCTTCATTCCATAATGCTGCATTGTGGTGATATTCATTCAATGTTAATAGAGTTAGTCAGAATAATACAGTGAGTAAATCCTGAAACAAATATTGCCAGTTGAAGGTTTTTCTAGATCAGGATCAGTTTTTAGCAGCGTGATGGGGCCTTAACCCAACAGGGAAAAGCAGAAAATCATCATTTTGTTGTCAATAAGTTCTCCCTGAAGACGTTTCAGCTAATATTCTGCTTAGCTGTTGACGTTTGGGATTATTTGGTTAAACCTACAAATCACTTTAGACTCGAGTTTCTATTGTGCCGTTTTTTCTTCAACAAGTTTTCTACAATCTTTAAGTGTGTGGTTCAAATCCCAGCTAGCCTGAGTACTGGGCGGATCGGCTGAGGGTGACGAAACCGAGTACCGTTCCCATGTCAACAACATACAGCAAACGACTGCGCCACTAGTGTGTGGACAATGGATAATCACTGGCTGGGGTTGTGGGTTTGAATCCCATCAACTGTGATTGTATATTTTACTGTTAATTTGCAACATAATGTATGTCCTTCAAATAAAACTACAGCAGGTATAGACTAAAATGACTGGTGACATCATATCAGTGTTACAGTTGACCCGTCTAGTGGGTCAACTGTAACAGCATCCCAGTATAAACTGAAATTTGCAGTCCTGCTTGAATTGTCAGGGCAGAAGTGCTGGGAACATAACTGAGTTATTCACTGATATTCGGTGCATCATATTGATTTTCTGTTTGTTTTGCTGGGAACATCATACCAAGTAAAGAGAACAGCACAAAGGGGTCTTCGCTGAGCTCAAAGTAACGCCCTGCAGCCAGCCATTCCTCCCACTCATCTTTCCCTCTAATGATTGCTTGCGAACAGCTTTGGACATCATAAATTTTCACATTTCATTCTTTGGCAATGTGTCCCTGAATGTGCCCAACAAGATTTTTCAATCAACGAGGTCAAACAATTTCAAGGCATTTTTTTAATGCTGCAAGCATTGTGGCAATGATGTGGAGAGCATTCCAGTGGTGATGTGGTATCACTTGGCAGTGGATACCAAGTGCTGAAATAGAAAAAAACTAGATTTATTTCCGTGGTGATTCTCCTTCTTACAATGTATGAATACAGCAGGTCTAGAATACAGTTTTGCAAGTTGCGCACACAAAAAGAAGTGATGATTCTGGCTGCACAATTAAGCAGTTGCACAGCTGACTGGTCTCTTTGTCACAAACTTAGTTTTCAGTGAGACTGCAACATAAAATTTGCCCTTTTTTTGCACAATTGAGTCAAGTTTAAGTTGTCAACCAGAATCCAGCACTCACTGAGGCCCTGTTTACACGACAATGATCCAATGAAAACTGAATTCCCCCCTTTCTATTAATGTATTTACATGAAAACATTATATTTACAATCTGTTGGCACAGCAATGGTAGACGTGGAAAATATGTAATTCCTGCACCACACCACTAGTTGGTGCTATGTTCTTTGAAGCTTGCATGCGTAAAAAAAAACGTTCTAAATGTTCTAACGATTCTCTCGTTAGAAAACCACCATAACAAAAGCCCAGGTGATGTCCAAACTAGGCCCGTCACCATAACACATTTCGCTGTGCCATTAATTGTCTCAGAAATTATTGCAATAAACGATAATATTGTTTGTAATTTTACAATAATTAGTCTTATTGTCAAATTCAAGAAGAAATGTTGGTTGGTTTTATTTTGAGTGTAGTACCTTTTTTGACCACCAGATGGTAGTAGAAAACTGTTTGAACCGAAGGATGGATAGTGAGTGAGCGAGCAGCATGTCTCTTTAAGAAAAATGGGAGGGACGCCTCTTGACGTGACATGGGCTGTCTCTCCTTCCGTTTCTTCCAGTTCTAAAAATGTCGGACGCTATGTGGTTTGAGCTCTTTAGCATAGCATTGTTCACACAAAGCTTTTAATAAAAAAAATTTAAAAATCAGTAAACAAGTTCTCAGCTTCTTCTTGCAGAGAAAAACAACTTTACACGAAGGCACGGGTTTCAACCGTGAATTCTGGAGCTTCGCCAAGACGGAGATTTTTTTCCCGAGGTCGGCCCATTAGCTTAGCTTCTCAGCTTAGCTGCTTTTAACGATTCAAAAATGAGATTTTAGATGGTTCAAACTGATTTTAAAGAGAAAGGAAGGGGTCAGTGAAGAGCACTGGAGTTTAGCCTTTTGTCATCCAGTGTCTTCAGTAGAAAGAGAGAGACACGAAGAAACAATAAAACCGATAAATGAAAATGAGGTCGATAATTTTCATTTATCATGCGATTAATTGATTTATCGTTTATTGCGACAGGCCTAGTCCAAATTGAAAGCAGTCCGGGAAATTAGATTTATAGATTTATAAGAGTCAAAAGCTCAAACAATACTCTGGTAGGCTATCCGCTATTGCCGATAGTTTCTTCTTCAGTGGATTGTAGGAAGCCGCTATGTTTTGCGTCATACTGCGTGTGAGCCAGGGATTCTCTGACAGACAATATATATATATTTTTTTCTGTTTACACGACAACGAACACGAGACGTTTTTGAACCATTGCACTCTGGAACCCGTTCTCAAATTGTCAGAGAAAACATTCACTATTCGTGTAAACGAACAGAACAAACGCAACGAAACTCTTCCGTTTTCACCAGAAATCGTTTTCGTGTAAACAGGGCCTAAGCTACAACTAATCTAGATCTAGCTGGATAGGAGGTTAGCGGCCTAAAAGGTGGGATCAAAATGGCTAACAACAACTAGCAAGGTGAGCCGCAAATTATATTTGTAGCCAAGAGATCAACTCATCATGTATGTTTTCTAAATTCTATTACTGTAGATTATAGAATAGTCAGCTCTGCCACTTAAGCTGTTGTGCAGACTTTAAATTTATTTCATTATTACAATCAACGAGTATTGGTCAAGAAATGCCATTTGGCTTTAGAAGTGAAGTCCAACAAATATGAGAGCCTCGTCCACAAAACCAACCTCTCATCTGTTGACTGATATGTGATAAACAACCTTACCACGCTCCTGAGAAGATAATGTGGGTACAAAATGAGAGATTGTCACCATGAATCTTTTCTGTTTCTATATTGACAGAGAATGTTTGTGTAATGATCCGTGGAGCCATTTTTTAGGAGTCAAACTGTGTTAGAATGAAAATTACATTCTGGTGACACAAGTCAAATCTTGTTTCTTGCTTGTTTATTTTTATGAATTTGTTATTCCCATTTTATAGGCTAAAACACTGACATTTTAAAGTTATGCTTTATCTTTAGTATTAAAGTTCTTTGTCCAGGCCTAACTTGTAAAGTAAAATATAAATTTTAAATTTAGTGATAACATTAGCACTTTTTTTTCTGCATAAATCAGTTAAAGACCTTTTCCAAAGCTATATGCTATGCTTTTCATAACAATGTTTATTGGTCTCAGAAAAGTATTTTGTTCAGCACATTCTTTTATGCGTTAGTTTAATTTTCCAAATAGTGGCAGTTATTTTAACGTCAGCTCTTTTCCTCATTTTACCCTTTCCAGCTCCCAGTCAAAACACTACGGTGCTTAGTTTCTGCCTCACAAACCTTTACCGGAGCTAACGGTTTTTCACTGATGCGTTGAAACATGTGATTTAAATGTCAGACTCCATTGTTTGTTTTTCAATTAGTGCTCTATTGTAAGTTTGAAAGATAGAGTAAAATCAAAATGTTTAGTGTCTGAACTGTCAAACACTGTCAAAGTGTCTAAGTGGAGCTGAAATCCTTTTCTAATTACAGTAATTCCACTCTTTAAAAAAAAGCCTCCACCCTCCGTCTAAAAGCTCTGGAGTGGTGAGAAGGGAAGTGACCACGCTGTAGAGCTCCCACAGAGAGAAAGAAAGACTGTGCGTAAACACACCAACACACTGTGGACATCACAATCCTATTTCTGACACATTTTTATTCCACCTCCAAAGACAAGCATATTTGCTATTGAAGATAATAAACGCTTGTAAAGCTCCGCAGTTCAAAAACATCTAAATTGCCTCAGCAGAATATCCACGGAGTGAAGTGGACACAAAACCTGGAACTGAACCAAGCCGGTATATGGCTTTAAACCAAAGCTTTTAACGTAAAACACCCGTGAACATGGGCATAAACAAGCAAACCATTTAAACAAACACACCAACATCCGACACTACACAGACACCCAAGGGACATATTGATAAATGTGTCTCATAGCCCTCACATCTACATTCTATAGCAGGGGTGGGCAACATTTTTACAAAGGGTTAAATCAAGATATTTAAAGCAATCGAAGGGTTTCTTGAAGAATCACGCCTGTGAAGTTTCTCAGTCCTCCCGGTCGTGATCAGTTAACTAAAAGGGTTAAAAAACAAAAACAACTGGACTTATATTCTGAAGCTGAAGGTTTAATAAATTCAAAAACATCTGGAGTTCAATGTTCTTGGAAAATTTGAAAATAAACGTCTTCAGGAGACAATCTGAAAGACTTTTTCCAGGCCTTTTCTTGTAGCATATTTAGCATGCTTAATTAAAAATAAAGTACAGTAGTCCCTCGTTTATCGCAGGGGATCCGTACCCTGAAGACCCGCGATAAGTGAAAAACTGCGAAGTAGGAATAGTAGTACAGTACAAGTAAGTACAGTAGTTTTTTATTTAAGGCGTTTTAAACCCTTCCCACACTCTTGCAATATTTTAAACAATGTTTCTAAACACTGTAAAAGAGACAGAATGTCATGATTTCTGCTCTCCGCCTCCTCTAATCTTTGCCACCTGCAAGCGCTCTTGGCCACGCCCACTTCTCCGCTCTGCGTGGAGAGCATAGATCAGCTGTTTAACAGCAGGGGGAAGCTTTTTCTGCAGCTCTGGGCTGCACAAATGTACACAGGTGCTAAATAATTTAAAATTATTTATTTTAAATAAAAATTTCATGCCGATCGTGCGGCTCATCCGTCACAGCCAATTGCGTGTCATGTCCAATCTAATTTTGAAAAACCACGATGGAGCGAGTCCGTGATAAACGAACCGCGAAGTAGCGAGGGACTACTGTATCCCCAATACTCTTTGGGAATAAAACGTATTCTTTTTAAACGGGCTCTTGTGACAATACATTAGCCTAAATTTGTCAATAAGTTATATTCTTGCTATTTGGAGTCTTTGAGGTTCAGTCTAGTTCTGGAAACACGACTAAAGGTTTTTATCTGTTTGTCCAATATGTTAAATTTAAACTTCCTTAAACTTCATTCATAGAATGCAGCTTTTTCATCAACTATTTAAAACGTTTTTATTTCAATTGAGAATTTGGGGGGCCGGATGGAGATTGTCCAAGGGCCACTTTTGGCCCTCGGGCCTTACGTTGCACACGTCTGCTCTATAGCTACTTCAGCTGTTTTTCACATTCAGGTCTCATTAGAGACAAATTCCTATCTGAGAGAATTCAAAGAGAATGTTGTTCTTTCATTCTTTGTCCTTTCCAGATTATATTTGATCAACTTCAGCCTTACGTTATCCACGCCGTGGTCTCTTTGAGTATCAGCTTATGCAAGGAGATGTAATCTGTTGGTTTCTCACTCCACCGTGGCTCTGGTAAACACGATTAAAGGTGTAACTAAGAGCTCCGGCACTTAAA
This sequence comes from Garcialebias charrua, assembly GCA_038048925.1. Classification (NCBI taxonomy): domain Eukaryota; kingdom Metazoa; phylum Chordata; class Actinopteri; order Cyprinodontiformes; family Rivulidae; genus Garcialebias; species Garcialebias charrua. The sequence continues at coordinate 55,213 of JBBPBX010000249.1, forward strand.
AAAAAAAATCCCTTTACTTTGAAGGCTATTTGCTTCAAATGCAGCTGAGAGGGCAAATGATCAAACTGCAAATCCAGTTTTAATTACAAGCAGATCTTTGCTTTCTCGTTACTTGTGAACGTCGTGTTTACTATACGCCAACAACTAAACTCCCAACGTGGGTCAAAGTGTTACGTCCAACCCTTTTTGGTGGAGCAGAATCCTTCGGGACAATCCACACGCTGTCACGAATACATCATGCTGAAATCCTCCTATTCTCCAGTGAGGCAAACCCAGTCTCACAACATTAGCACATGCAGATGAACTATTGACAGCTGACACAGCGCCACACCCACCCTCTGAATCTATTACCTTTTATTGGCAGAGTCTGAGCTCAGGTTCAGCGCGTGCATGCTGATGAACAGTTTCCATGAATTCAGCTCACAGTGATGCAAGCGGATGTGGAAAAGAGGCAACAACAAACAGCTTCATTTGCAATGAGTTATGAACGTCTTTTCCTATTTTATGACAGCCTCTCGTACCCATCTCCAGGTTTTTCCAGCATCAGCTGCATGGATTTCACCACAGTTAACAGATCAGCACAGGACCAAACAAATAATTAATTAGAGAGGGGGGGGGGGGGGATCTGGCTCTGGGATCTCTGCCATCTGAAAATTATTTCCTTGAGGGCCAAATCTGACACTAACAGACACGGACACTTCCAAGCCGTGATAGAGAGGGTTTGTGCTGACAGCGAGTCAATTTATGACACGGGGGATGTCTTTGGTTGAGAGTGTTAATTGTAAAAAGGTGGCAGGATGGAGAAAGACCTAGAGGAAATAAATATAAAGGTAATAAAACTGTGTCAATATGAGATCCTTTAGCTTTTCTTGCCGTTAAAACTGATTTCACCAAATTTCGTCATAAAAATTCTCAGAAAAACTTGTTTCCTATTACACAAAAGGACAGATCTGATATTGTTCAAAGTTAGTTTATGTAAAGCATCCAAATAATTAAACTGTCCGAAGTAGGAAGCCATCACTCGTTATTTTTGTAGAGGTTTTTAATCCCTGCTGAAATATTTAATCTCGACTTATGTCCAGCTAAAACTCGGACTTCAGAGATTCTGACTGATATTTTTTTTGTTTTTGTTTTTCAGCAGTATTTATTTTATCTGACTTGGTAATGTGACGTTTCTTGTCTGCAAGTTTTAGAGTCCAATGCTCTTACAATCACACGGGGGAAGGTGTGAAGGAAAATGTGATTTTTCTCCAGCTCAAATCACATTTTTCTACATTTTAAATGCTCACTATAAAGAGGGGGTGCAGGTCCGAGAAGACCTCGCACTGAGAGGTGAGGGTGTGTGCAGGGCAGAGGATACAGAGTTCTCACTCAGTAAAAGTGTGTATACAGATATGGAGAAGAAACTAAACCAAAGCAATAATGTTGCATTTTGTCTACTTACTGCAATGTGTGGGCGTTAGAGAAATAAAGAAGGAGGTGGAGGACAACAGAGAACAGATGCACTGACAGCACATGGTGCCTCTTACCGGAGTAGGTGAACTGTAGTCTTGGTTGAGATGCTCTCCAGGCTCCTGTCAAAGTAGCTCCGAAGTGAGCGAACAGGACCGCCGTCACCAGCCAACACATCATCTTCCTCCTCATCCCACACGCCGAGCTCTTAACTTGTTGTGTTGGCTCCAACGATGGCACCAAAGTTTGAATCCTTCCAGAGTGAAGTCCAAGTTAAGATGTTAAAATCCAAACACAGTCCCAAGTCGGTCTAGACCAAGTCCAAATCCATCAGATAAATCAGTGCTTCTTCTAAAGAGCAGCTCCCACACAAACACTTCTGTCTGTGTGTGAGTTGGTGTGTATGTATGTGTGTGTGTGTGTGTGTGTGTGTGTGATGGAGCTTGAGAGATGAAAAGACTCTGCTGCCTCCTCGCAGCTTGACAGCTCTCTTACTGTTCATGTGTTGTCCCGGCTCCTCGCCCGGCGTGTGCTTTTCTGTTTCTCTCCCTGGAAGGCGGAGAGAGACGAGATCCCAGATCTTCGTGACCACCCAGCACACACACACACACACACACTTAAATACAGACGAGCACAGCTATATTCACCGCTCTGGGAAAACCTAGTTAAAGTGGAAATGGGAGACAAATCAGCTTTATTCACGTCTCTTTTCTTTTTTATCCATTTCTTTTTACTTATTTAAATTGTTGCTATGGTTTCTATCATAAAGTTGCCAGAAAAGACAGAATCCAACAACTTACAAAAAGTAAAAAAATTGACAAACTAGGCTCACATTAAAAACTTTAACGTGTCTTGGGGGAATGTCAAACCTCATTCTAAAACAAACCCACTCCTCCTTTCCGTCAGTGCCACGCTCCTCATCATCCTCTCTGTTTTCACTCCTAACCCAAATGCAATCATTAAAGTCTTTTTTGTGTTATGTTCATTAGAAACCATCTCGCTGGGATGCGTGTGCGAAGGCTGAATTTTTCACAAGCTCAAGTTCAATCGCAGGCCAGTGAGGACAATTTATTCACTATCCAGAATAAATAATGAATTTGGGTTGCATGCAAATGAAAAAAGTAGACGCGCTCTCCAAGGATTTTGGATTCATAAATGATTTATTTTCCACACTTGTTTGTTACTGTGTAATTAGAACAAATGTTTTTAAATAGCACACCCATTTAATTATGAAATTAACGTGACAAATGGCACTTAACTTGTGTCTATACAACCTCATACAGGCTTCAGTGGGCGGTGGGTGACTTTAGTGAAACCTGTTTGGTAATGAAGCTATTGAAATAGATAGTGAACAAAGGAAGAAGTGCCTTGAGGTAAAAAAATAAAAATAAAAAACTTACTACTGTAATCTGTCCACATCCTGAAGCTGTCGGTGTATTTTTTCAAAATAAGATTGGACATGACACACAATTGGCTGATTGATGGAAGAGCCGCACGATCGGCATGGATTTTTTTAATGGATTATTTTAAATAATAATAATAATAATTAATTCAATTTATAACGCACTTTTCATTACTGAAAATCTCAAAGTGCTACACATATATTGAATGCTACACACATTCATAAACCGGTGGCGGCAGACTACCATGCAAGGTGCTTTCCAGTCCTACCGGGAGCAACTCAGGGTTAAGTGTCTTGCCCAAGGACACAACGACACATGGTGCGGGTCCCGGGAGTCGAACCGCCAACTTTCCGATCGGGAGATGACTGCCATCTGTTCATCAGGCAGTCAGGATGCTAAACACTCTGCCTGCTCTGCCCCCCCTCCCATTTGAACTGCCTTAACACTAAAACTTTCTCACACATTACCACACAACACAAAGATTTTAACACTGGACTCTGTGTCATCAAACGGGTTATTCACTAAACTCTCGGTCATGTGCTCATACAGTTTGCACTACTTCTCATACTTGCACTAATGTTTGTATTACATCACTGCCTATAATCATAATACTGTTTACATTCTCTGTTTACATTTATTAATACTGTTTACTTTTATTACTACTGCTTACATGTAACTACTACTGTTTACATTTACACTACTCTAATATCTACACCACTGCTGATACATATACAATGTGCTCTGAACGGTCTTATTTAGGGATGCCCAATGTGCCTTACTGCATATGCCACTTTTTGCCTCTATAACAACATCAACTACTACCTCATACATATACTGTGTACATTAACTCATACGCTGCTTTGCCACTTTGCAAATGTCAATGCTAGAAACCTTTAGTTTATTTTAGTTATACTTTTTATACTCTTTTTTTATACTAGTATGCAAAAACTCAGGACAGTATTATGTTCATTAAATGTTTAATGTTTTAGTTTTAGAGTTGGTGTAAATTTTCATACTCTTATACCACTATGCAAAAAACTCAGGACAGTGTTAGTTTTACTATTTTATGCTTATGTCAATTATTATATGTTTCAGTGTTTCAATGTTTAGATGTTTACTGTTGCACCGAGGGACTGAGAGAAACGCAATTTCGGTCCTGTGTATGTCCTGTACAGTACATATTGCAGATCTGACAATAAAGTTGACTTTGACTTTGACTTTGACTTTGACTTTGATTACCACTACACCACAGCCGCCGTTTTTACAGGTAGTCCTCGACTTACGACGTAGCTCCGTTCCTACGCGGCGTCGTAAACCAATTTTCGACGTACGTCGGAACATACGTACATACTGCACCATATACATGTACAGTACTGTATTACCAAGCACTTAGCCTATCCTAACACAGTACCCTACATAATTATCAAAAAACACATACGTTTGGGAGCCATAATGAAGGAAAAAAGAGTTAATGGCCTACCAGGATGCTGTTGACGCCGTTCTCCTCGGTCCATCCACTGTACCTGTATTCCGTTTTCCGTTTACGACGTAAAACCAGTCCATCTGCCGTATTCCGCATTCTGTTTATGACGTAAAACCACGTTCACAGTACTACAGTGTATTCCTCCGCCACTACGTTTACGACGTAAAACCGGTCCATCTGCCGTAGTCCGCATTCCGTTTATGACGTAAAACCGCGTTCACAGTACAGTTTTGTTTTGTTTTTTGAATGTCCAGAGGACCAGACTTAGCTTTTTTAGAGAGTACAGTACAGTATTCCTCCGCTGCTACGTTTACGACGTAAAACCGGTCCATCCACCGTATTCCGCATTCTGTTTATGACGTAAAAC
>JBBPBX010000249.1:59943-71225 GCA_038048925.1 Garcialebias charrua
GGGGGTGCGTCATAACCACGAAACATCGTAACTCGAGGACTACCTGTATTTAACACCTGTTGCACCTGCGTGCAGGCCACACTGCAGGATAATCTTTCTCCTGCAGCTCCTCCTCCGTCTATCTCTGTTGTGCAGTGGAGAAATGGGCGTGGCCAACAGTGCAGAGTGCTGCTGTGGCAGAGAGCTGAGATCATGACATGCTGTGCTATTTTAGAGTGTTTAAAGTTTAGAAGAGTGTAGGAAGAGTATAAAACACCTTTATCGTACTTTGGGCTTGTTTTTTTTTAGTCGCTTGCAAATCTTGCGAGTTGTGGTTTTTGGGCATGTTTTTGAATGTGAAGATGCTTATTTGGGCTTGACTTTCTTTAATTGAGTATCTACCAGCTCTGTACAATAAAGCAAAAGATGAGTGGTAGTAGTTTGTCCCTTCCACACCCCCGTTTCCTGCTTATCGCTCCTGCCCAAGTTGGCGAGGCGACAGACGCACATCCAAACGCTCATACTGTGGCCGACCACTAGGGGGACCAACTCACACACAGATGTCAGGATGTTTTGTTTTTTAAAAATATGTAGAAAAATATGATTTTTGAAAGTGTTTAGCATAATTTTGCTGTTGTTTATGTGTAATGCCATAATAAATTTACTGTTTAAAAACTGCCTCTGTTTTACACAATGGTGGGTTGCCAGTTAGACTTTTTTTTTGGCCTTCTTTACATAGAGCTGGTTGCTTGTTTCTATTGCGAGATCTGGCAACACGGACTGCTTGTATTACTATTCCTACATCGTGGGTTTTCACTTATCGCGGGGCTTCAGGGTACGGATCCCCTGCGATAAACAATGGACTACTGTAATCCCAAAATTCAAGTTTTATTTAATAATCCAACTACTATTAGCATGCAAACAGTGAGACACTACACCTGTCAGATGATTAAAAAAGGTCAATCATACTCTACATGTCTTACGCAAATGTTCAATGAAGGCTCCAAAATCCTCGGTACTGAGGAAGAAACTGTAAGATTTTTTTGATAGAAATTTTGAAAAAAAAACAGCCCTCGAGTACAAAGATTTTGTCAGACTTGGCATCGTTCAGTAACAGAAACAGCAGACACTTCATTAACATTGCACGCCTTGAACAGAGATTACTTTAACAGATTTTGAACAAGTGTTTTACAATCCTCTGGTTGCCAGGAACTACGAACAGTAATTGTTTAAGAATACAATAAAGAACTGTGCTTTTAATCAGGCCCAAATAGAAGGGTTAACTAACCATGGTGCAAACGCGCATTACTCGTGGTGCTGAGACTTATGAGTAAAAAGGCAGATATTCTGAGTTTAAAGCAGTAAATTAAAAACGTATATACATTTGTGCAGCTGCTCTAATGGACAGACTTGCCGGCTAACAGGAAGGGATAAACTGAAACTTGTTGCCAACCTCATCAGTCGGCCTGTTATTTACTGTGAACTAATGTCCAGTTAGCACGAACAAAAACCCTCTTATCTTTGTCAAAAAGTGACCTAAATTAGTCAATTAGTGTTTGAGCTGGAGCTGTCCACAAGTCCCAGATCCTACCGCGGCTTTTCACCACCAACCACACATGCACAGACACACACTTCCATTAGCTCATGTACGATCCACGTGTTCCACAGTGAAAAAGAAGAACGGGGCAGATAATTACAGAATGTCATCTTGTCGTTCTTTTGGTTTTCTCACCTAACATGACCATTTACCAGCTTTCAATTAGAGGCACTGGGTTCTCCACAGTAAGCGATAGGAAACGTTTAAATGGGACTAGTAAATGTTTAATTCTGATTATGTACTAACACTGAATGCATACAATTTATAGCGTTCTCTAAAATGCAACAATATAAACCTGTAAGTTGCTCATTTGTTACATACCGGTATGTGCATTTTCAATGTATCTGCTGACCATGTTTTAATATTTGTTTTCATATAAAGTACACTACAGTACTGTAGAATATGATGCCATTACTATATAAAAATAAAGAAAAAGAAAAAAACTTTTTTGTGTGTTTAATCACCCTTTATTTTAACTACCGGTACATGTTTTCCAGTTTTTCCTATTGTTGCCAACCTGTACATGGAGGAGGTAGAAAAGAGAGCCTTGACGTCCTTTTCAGGGAGACCACCGAGTCACTGTTTCAGGTATGTTGACGAAACCTGGGTTAAAATTAAATCTCAGGAAGTCCAACATTTCACTGATCACATCAACTCTGTGGATAAATATATCAAGTTCACACGAGAAGATGTTCTTTTAGGATTGTATAAAGCTCGGAACTACACACTACACTCAAACATTCAAACGCATTTTGTAAAAAGGAATACAGGTAACCCCTGACCTACGACCCCATCGACCTGCGAACCACGGGACTTACGAACATATCATATTTAATAAAAATATGAATTAAAAAAAAAAAAAAAAAATTTTTTTTTTTTTTTTTTTTTGTGTTTAAATGTTCTTAATTTCATGTGTACATCACTTTGTTGCAGCTCTGGTTGTTTTAAAGGCTTTATAAATAATAATTATGATAAAAAAGATCATTTCTGATCATTTTTGAGCAATTTTTGAGCAATTTTGGGCAACAGGAAGTAGGTCTTCAGTTTACACGGTCACAAATTAATGTAGAACACCGGACGCTATTTAAGGTTCAGTCACTGGGGTCTCCGGTCACAAATTAATGTAGAACACCGGACGCCATCTTAGGTTAGCTGCCGAGAGCTGGACGAAGACTGGTGACCAGGATGGCTTCATATGGATTAATTACTAGCTGGAAACGTCTCTGTGAACTTTGTGGATGTCTCAAGCAGCAGCGGATTTATCGCCGATCGTGCCAGGCCGCCGTGCGAACACCTCCGGCCGGCCTGGCTACACCTCCGGCCTGGCTAGCTCCAGAGCTAACACTGGAGCTAACACGGGAGCCGGCCTTTTGAACACTGGTGACCAGGATCGCATCATGTGGATTAATTACTAGCTGGAATAGCTCTGTGGACGTCTCAGGCTGGAGCAGCGGCTGGAGCAGCAGCTGCAGATTGATCGCGCCGCCGCTCCAACACTAGCTCATGGCTTGGCTAGCAGAAGCTAGCCAGCTAGCTAACACAGGTCTCGAGCAGCTGCGGTGGTTCACTCGCCGGCCGCCGCGCTGCTCGGCCCGACAACAATCAACGCATGGCAACCTAAGATGTCGGCTTTGACCATCTCAAAGTAAGAAAATATATTTTTATTTATTCTGTAAATGTGAATAGCAATGTTTAACATTACAGTACACTACTTTACATGCTTAAATGTGTGCGCGCGCTCCGTTAGCATGATAAATAAAGGTTGAATGAATGAATGAATGAATAATTTTTTTTTTTTTAATATAATTTTCACCCCCTACCTACGAACGGATCGAGCTGCGAACGGTTCTTAGGTCCCAAACTCGTTCGTAGGTCGGGGGTTCCCTGTAGTACTTATAATCGTAAGGGAATAGACATTTTTGTGAAGCCACAGTACAGAACTAGTTTAAAGGGTCGGTCTACTTTAATTTCTGGAATTGTTCTTTGGAATGGTTTGGAAAATTGTGTTAAAACAGTGAAATCAATGCCTATGTTTAAGAAAATGATTAAGACAAATTTTTTGAAAAAATACACATAAATTTGTTTATATCACTATATATGGAAAATTGTGATGAGTTATTTATTATGTTATAGTATTCATAGATGATTGTTGTTTGAATTGATATTGTTTGAAGAAGGGGCAGATATACTGACACGTTTATTCTCTAAACACAACGTCCCAGTGGCTTTTAAATCCCAAAATACATTACGGCAAAGACTGGTTCATCCCAAAGATCCAGTCCCCCAGCACAAACAGAGTAATATTGTGTATGTTGTTCAGTGTCAGGATGTGATCAGTCTTATATCGGGGAAACTAAACAGCCACTGGCCAAAAGGATGGCCCAGCACAGAAGATCAACATCATCAGGTCAGGACTCTGCGGTCTACACTCATCTCCAGGCCAGCGGTCACTCTTTCAGGGATGAAGATGTTCACATCCTTGATAGAGAGGAACAATGGTTTGAGAGAGGAGTAAAGGAGGCCATCTTTGTGAAAAGAAACCGTCCATCATTAAACAGAGGTGGAGACCTCCAGGTTCAACTGTCCACCTCTTACAATGCTGTTATTGCTAGTATCACTCAGCCCTCTGTGAATAGAAAACAACCATCAGGGTGTTAATGATACACTGAGTTTGTTGCAGCTCCTCGTCCTGAAGAAGTCTCTTGGATTAAAGACAAAACGTTTCAACAAAGAAAAGTCCGTCCAGAGGGCCTCAGTCAACCTTGTTAGATAAAGTTTTTTTTCATAGGTGAAGAACTTGGAATCAAATCCCATGACCCCACGTGATTTTATGAGAGGAATCAGTTGACTGTTCTTACTGAATACAAGATTTCAGCTGTTCAGCAGTCCTAGCTGCTAATCTCCCAGAATAATTAATTGTAACCTAGTGTATATTGTCGTTTTATTTTCAGTTTAGTATGTTTCTGGCACCGTCTAATTATGATATTGTTTTTAATAAACTGACATGGGTCATTAAATAGAGACCAAATTATTTATTTTGCACTTGTGTGTGTTTTATAAATTGTACCTGATTTTTACTTGTCTTGCATGTAGATTAAGGCAGTTTTGTTGCTGAAGTACAAAACAAGTGGAAGACACGTGGTTTACTAAAAATAAAAAAAACTACCTGGATTTAATGCAACATTTATGGAAATAAGGATACAAATACTGTACCTAATTTTGGCAAGCCCTTTTCTCTTCGTGCATGAAGCCCTCAGAAGCGGGGCTGTGCTGCCATCTCACGTTTCTTCCAAAGGTTCAATCCGACGGAAGATCTCGCGATAATTGACGAGAATTGAAAGGATTTTTGTTCCTTTTTCTTGTTTAAGTAAATTAATAGAAAGAGAAAAAAATAGAGTAATGAAAAAATGGATGTCGTTTAACAAAAAATAAATTCATTAAAAATATATTTTTAAAAACGTGTCATTCTTTCTAAAATGGTCGTTCTGTAATGATAGATGATTACCGCTAGAGGGCAGACTGAGACTGTTCTGATTCAGAACATGTGCCAACGATGAACACCATTCTGTTTTTAAAGACTTTTTATTACTCAAACGCTCGTTTTGAGTCTCGGCAACTGAAGAAGACAGCTGCTGATCTGTTTTACAAAACAACATGCCTTACATTTTCTATGTTCCATTTTAGACTGGAAGACTAAATTATTAGAGAATATAAAAACATGTGCTGTTGGAATGACCTTATTTTATTTGATTGTTTCCATAAACTGATCATAAAGATTTATTATTTGAAATCAATTTGTATTTTAAATTCTTAAGCAGGACTGATGACGTTTTTTTTTAAAGGGTGTTGTGAATTTTTTATATATTTTTATAATTTTTGCGACCGTCCGCGCTCCCGTCACTTTATTTGGAGCGGGAGCGCGGCTGTCGAGAGCGCGCTTGAAGTGGTGGAAATTTAGAATATCACTGAGCAACAAAACATTTTATCTTTGTTTGAATTTAGTGTTTGCTTTTAAATTAAGCATGTCACTACGAAGACAAGCTCTTGTCCCACGACCAGAGGAGGGTTAACCTTTTGTTGGGAATCTAAAAATAAAACTTCTGGAAACAGCAGAGTATATGGGTGTACTGGTGACTCAGAACCAGTGGGAAATCCTTGTCAGAGTCAAACTGGAAAATAATAATAATAATCATAAACTACTCTCCAGACAGAGGACAGAGCAGCCAATCACAGCAGTCCAAAGTCCGCTTCAAAGATCGTCTCCTTAACAGATCTCTTGTTCTGTTTTGTGATGCTTGCCACCAAATCTCCAGTTGAAGTAACATACTAATGTACATACATACACACTAACTACTTTTTTCAACTAATTCATGTCAAATGTAACCACTCAACACAGTTGGAAGACAGGTCTCCATATGCATAAATTCTAAATAAAAAAAGAACAAGGTTGGCATTTGTAATTTTATTTATTCATTCCATTGTATGTGTAAAGTTGAGCAAACATATATGACTGTGAAAGTTGAATTAAAAAAAAGCACAATATGCAAACTGTTGCAAACTTACAATGGTGTATTTTGGCAGAAAGTACGTTTTTTTCGCTGCAGCACATCTTGATTTAGGGTTATTTTTGTTTTGCAGATAAAATGAAAAGTTCAATAAGCACCACTTGCAGCCTGTGCAAAACAAGAAGTTAAGATGATAGAGCTCACTAAATGTAAACAAACTGAATTGAATGCATCATAATTAATATTGGATTGTAAACGCTCTGCTGGCTTCATTTGATTAGTATTTTTTTAATAATTAGCCTTTATTGATGTACTGTGGGTTAACAAATCATTTAATAAATGTGAGAATATGACTGAAATTGAATTTGAATCTGTTTTGAACTGAATTGGGGTTGTTTTTGTCTTTTGTTTAATGCCTTGAGAAGACATGGTGTGAATCGGTACTTTATGATTTAACTACATTTAATTTTATGGAAGTTGGCTAAATATTTGTATAAAAAGATAAGCAAAAAAGTATAAATAAACCCACTGTTTTAATTTATAGAATAATACATTTATTTTTATGTAAACATTTACATACTAACTTACATTTAGTTGCGTCTGTTTGTAGATTTTATTTATTTATTTATTTATCAGATACAAAAGGGAATTTATTTCTGGTGCAATGAAAATCACTTTCAAGACTTTTTGGCATCCCCGAAAAGAATCAGAGTAAGACATCTTCTCTCTCCGCCGGCAGGATCTGTGGCTGAATGTATCGCTGCAGACATAGATATAATAATATAATAGTGTTTATTATATCTATGGCTGCAGATAATTGGCTCTTATATAACCCGCCCCCTCACTCCTCTTCTCCTCTCCCATTGGTCAGCCTCTAATCCTTTCTTTCATCCCATTGGTCAAACCTGTCGAGAAATGAGCTCATATTGGTTAAAAATAGTTGTGCTCGCGAGGGTCTAAAAATAGAGCAGTATATAAGAAGGCTTCACCGCTCGCTGCTGTGCGCTAGTTCTCCTCCGCTGCCTGCCGGAGGAGCAAGGAGCGAAGCCGCGTGACACGGAGATTCAGAGAGGGAGAAGAAAAGAGGAGTATCGCTCGCCACCCGCAGTACCTCCTCCCCTCTTGCTCATTTCTTCACAAGTGGCACCAGAGGCAGCGTTTTGACTCATGGGCCCTGGGTGGAGCAGGCAGTGACGAGCTTCCTTCCTCTTTCACTCTTGGGTTTTGTTCTCTGTAGAGAAAGAACATTTCATTTCCCCAAAATAGAAGAGCACCAATTAAAAATAGTCGAGTTATGATATAGAAAGTTTTTTTTTTTTTTTTTTACCTAGTAGAGGGAGTGATTCATCTGCAGTCTCTCCTGGCTCTTATGTGAACATGAAGCAGGGTGAAATACTCCCAAACAGGTCCAAGTCTTCACAGCTGCTCCCTTAATGAATCTAAGATGGATAATTTCACGTTTTGTTTTTGTTGTTTTTCTGTGAAGGGGCAGATCAGGAGAAGGCCTTTCCCCGAGTTCATTTTGTAATAGACAATGCCATCTCCTCTGCCCTCCACACAGCTCTCACACATCTGGACACGAAAGACTCTTATGTTAGAATGCTGATCATCTACTTCAGCTCGGCATTCAACACCATCATCCCCCAACAGCTCATCATTAAACTGGACAGTCTGGGGCTGAACACCTCAATGTGTAACTGGCTGCTAGACTTCCTGACCGGGAGACCACAGACAGTACGGGTCGGGAGTAACACATCTAGCACCATCACATTGAACACAGGGGCCCCACAAGGATGTGTGCTGAGCCCCCTTCTATTCACCCTGCTAACACACGACTGCACACCATCATACAGCTCCAACCACTTCATCAAGTTTGCGGACGACACAACAGTGGTGGGTCTCATCAGCAACAACGATGAGACGGACTACAGGAACGAGGTGAGCCGCCTGGCCTTGTGGTGCGGACACAACAATCTCACTCTCAACGTGGAGAAGACAAAGGAGATTGTTGTGGACTTCAGGAAGAGGGATGCCCAACATGCCCCTCTGACCATCAACAGCACCACAGTGGAGAGAGTGGACAGCACCAAGTTCCTGGGAGTGCACGTCTCAAAGGACCTGTCCTGGAGCAGGAACACTGCAGCACTGGCCAAGAAGGCTCACCAGCGTCTCTACTTTCTCCGCAAGCTGAAAAGGGCTGGAGCTTCAACCCCCATCATGTGCACCTTCTACAGAGGTGCCATAGAAAGTGTCCTGACCAGCTGCATCACTGTGTGGTTTGGTGCATGTACTGCATCCTGCCGCAAGAGCCTCCAGCGCATCGTGAGAGCAGCTGAGAAGATTGTCGGCACCTCCTTGCCCTCACTGCAGGACTTACACAGCAACCGCCTCACTCGGAAAGCCCACTGCATGGCAGGTGATCCCACACACCCACTACACAGCTGTTTCAGACTGCTGCCATCAGGGAGGAGACTGAGAAGTCTCCAGGCTCGAACCAGCAGACTGAGTGACATCTCTGTTCATCAGGCAGTCAGGATGCTTAACTCTCTACCTGCTCTGCCCCCCCTCCCATTTGAACTGCCTTAACACAAAAAAAAAACGTTCACACATTACCACACAACACAAAGATTTTAACACTGGACTCTGTGTCATCAAAACGGGTTATTCACTTAACACACTGCCATGTGCTCATTCAATTTGCACTACTTCTCATATTTGCACTAATGTTTGTATTACATTACGGTCTATAGTCATACTACTGTTTACATTTACTGTTTACATTTATTAATACTATATTCATGTATTACTACTGTTTACATTTACACTTCTTTTTATATCTACACTACTGCTGATATATATATTATTTTTACTAGCCTATTGCATATGCCACTTTACCTCTATACTAGCCTGGTTAAAACCAGACCCTTGTCCTTCACTTCGCTTCGGACTAGGGTCTGGACTTTCTCCATTGAAAAACGATTCTTGCTGGAGGCGTGGCCTCTGCCTGAGGAACAAAACCATTGGATCTTAGAAAAATTTTGAACAAGGAAAAGCATTCTGCTCCCTCCCCCTCTGTGCTCTGCCGAACTTGACTTCAGCTCCGCCTCCTGCTGAATTTTCTCTCGCTGCTTGCATATTCTGTGTTTATATGTTAATAAAACTTTTTAAAAAATTAAATAAAACCATGTAGCGCTGGTCAGGAGAAGACCAGAAAATATGCAGGGACTCGGGCAGCAACGTAAAACCCAAGTTTTTTTTCTCTCGTGACAACCTGAGGCATTTCCTTATTCTTTGCACTCAGCGGAGAGAGAGGAGGAGGAGGAGGAGGGAGGAAAAAACAAAATAAAACTCCAGATAAGGGATTAAGAAGGGGAAATTAATACATTTGTGTCACATATAAAACAGTCCTGCTTTGCATCGCTTTGAATGAGAACATGCGGCTGCTCGCTGGCTCTGGCTGCGCGCTGGGACAGGTGGCACTCAGCGGAGAGGAGGAGGAGGAGGAGGAGGAGGGAGCGATAACTTGACTTTTGGCAAAAAAACAAAAGAAAACTCCAGATAAGGGATTAAGAAGGGGAAATTAATACATTTGTGTCACATATAAAACAGTCCTGCATCGCTTTGCATCGCTTTGAATGAGAACATGCGAATGCTCGCTGGCTGCGCTGGGACAGGTGGGGGCGTGGGTTAGGGGCCAAAAACTCCGCCCCTTCTGTTCTCTGATTGGTCCGGTCAAAAATCAGCCGGAGAAATCGTTGTCTATGGGAGAAATCCCAGACTGTGCAGTGAAGGGAAATGAGAATTGAGCAGAGCTGCGTATGGCGAGGGCCAGGCTACCTCTATACCAATATAAACTACCTCATACATATACTGTGTACATTAACTTCATATGCTGCTTTATCACTTTATTACAAATGTCATTGTCAGAACCTTCATTTTATTTTATAGATAGACTTTTGGTACTTTTATACTACTATGCAAAAACTCAGGACAGTATTACACTTTTATTATTTCATTTTATGCTTATGTTTATTAAATGTTTTAGTGTTTTAGTGTTTAAATGGTTACTGTTGCACCGAGGGACTGAGAGAAATGCAATTTCAATCCTGTGTATGTCCTGTACATATTGCAGTTTTGACAATAAAGTTGACTTTGACTTTTTTAACCATTGTGTTTTAGTCACTGCTGAGATCATTATTATGTGTTGCCTTGTATTTTGAAATCAAAACCATTGAACTGGGTATAAGACTGTTTTATCCCATATCGTCAACTGTTTTAATTATTCTTAATGATGTGTGCTGCTGACCTCTTGTCCAGGCCACCGTTGAAAATGGTGACCTGGCCTCTAATGTGGTAGTGATAATGATATTAATGAATGATGATATTGATGGAGGATGGTATATTATGGATAATGATATTGGTATTATTGATGATATTATTGATGATGATATGATGATGAAATGATATGATGATGATATGGTGATATGATGATGATATGGATGAAGATGATGATGTTGATAATGATATGGATGAAGATGATGCTGAAGATGATGATATGGATGAAGATTATATTGATGATGATGATAAAGACCAGACTTGATTTAAAGTAGCATAACGCTGGTGAAGATTTTCAGTCTTCACTTCAAAGTAGCATAACCATGAACAAATCTGAAAAGTGCAAAAATGAATACAAATTGCAAATCAAACAAAGGAGAGGGTAAAGTGATGTTAAATTATCCAATGAAACAAACAACATATATAAATGTTTTTTGGTAGTCTCATTGAGCCACGAGAACTCATTTTCAAGAGAGACCTGTTAGGGAGCAGATGGTGGAGGTTGAGGGCCTTGCTCAGGGGCCCAGAGTGGGGTGAATGAGGGTGGAGGCAGGTGTGGGTGTTTCACCTTTTTCCACCCACATTTTTTTTGTTGTCGGTACCGGGGCTTGAACTGACGATCTTCCGATCACAGTCCCATCATCTCTAAGCACTGTGCCACCACTCCCACACCACTATCTATCTATATCTACAGTATATGTATATCTGTCTATATATATATATATATATATATATATATATATATATATATATATATATATATATATATATATATATATATATATATATATATATATATATATATATATATATATATATATATATATATATATAATATATATATATATATATATATATAATATATA
>JBBPBX010000249.1:88904-108306 GCA_038048925.1 Garcialebias charrua
CTGCAAAAAGGCCCGTCAGTCCTCACAGACAGGTGAGGGGGTTCACTTGTTTCAGCCCTCGCCCCATTATAAACAACGGGGTCGGAAATACACAAATCAAACAAACCTGTGATACGTCCGCGCTCCAGGGGAGCGCGCCGACAGAACCTGGTAACCATGACAACGTACCTTCCTACCCACCAGCTTCTATTCAACAGACTCAAGCAGTAGGTGACGGGGGGGTCACGACCATGGCCCGCAGGCCCGAACCAGTCTCACACGTTCACAAAAGAAACGGTGATTACGTTGCAGTGTGTGTAAGCAATCAATGTAAAGCATGAATGACACCAGGGCTGGATCAGACTCCTCTTCCCTTTAATCGAAGGGGACTGGACTTTATGTCACCAGCCAAACTTAAAACTGTTCAACAGAGAGGGTTGTCTCGAACAGCTTCATGTTCTCATGATGAAACTGTCCCCTTATCCTCCATGAGCGACACACCCTGCTCAGGCAATGATCCTGCAACGTGTGACCACACTCGTTTTACTGAATCGGTTCTGCTCTTAAACGACACCCACCCATCAGGTGAAACACAGCTCCCTGGAGTTTCATCAAGCTCCCTGGAGTTTCATCAAGCTCCAGGGTAATGGCGGGGCCGGAGGCCAGTTAACCAGACCCAACTGTGATACGGGCTGGGGTCAAGAGGTCTGCCCGCATGCAAAATCTGCCCCCACCACCCCGGACCGTGACTTTCCACAAAAAGAGGAAGAGCAGACATTCTGTTCTGCTTTTGCCCAACGGAGACAGCGGATTGCTTCTGCCTCCCAACACTCTTGATCAGGGTGGTATGGTGACAAGTTTGCAGGAGGGCCCTCTCCCTAACCTGGTTGGCCCTCAAGGGGTCACGGACGCCAGGGCCTTTGAGGTTGAGCTGGCTTTGCCACCTGGGGCCTCATGTACAAAGACTTGCGTGGATTTCTTACTGAAAAGTGCCGCACGGTCAAATCCAGAAATCTGCGTACGCACAAAAAAATCCAGATGTATCAAACTGTGCATACGCCGGTATCCACGCACATTCCTTTTGTACATCACAATCAACGTGGAATTGAGCGCACATGAGAGAGTGGCCGACTCCGCCTTTGACACGCCTCCATATAAATATGCAAATTCATTTAAATATGCCCTGCACGTTAGGAATGTCGTCTTTGCTCTATTGCAAATCATGTCGAAACGTGGAAAAAAGAGTAACTTCACGGACTGTGAACTGGAGACACTTCTGAGTGACGTAGAGAGGCACGGAAAAAGGTTTTGTTTGGCACGCTCAGCGCACAACAAACCGTCCACTTTTAAATGAAGAGTTGACCAAGCTATTCTAACATGCCTAAATAGGTTAGTGGGTAGTGTGCCTGCCTTTCGTCCCAAAGATCATGAGTTCGTATCCCGCATGGTGCAACGTTTTTTTTTAAATTCATTCCAGATTTAAAGAACACAAGAAAACTATTTAGAATGAACAACATGAAATGAAACAATACATGAAATGAAGGCAAAAGAGGATTTCTTGTGGGTTTTTTTTTTAAATAGTTTTCTTGTGTTCTTTAAATCTGGAATGAATTAAAAATAAAGACAAACGTTGTTTTCATTTAAATATACCCTGCAACAGAGGAATGTCGTCTTGTCCCATCATGCATCACGTTCTTCAACTGCTAAAACAGCTAAAAATGAACAAAAAACAAGAATTTAAGCTGTGCAGAACTATTCAGTCTTTCTGTTTTTTATATTTTTTGCAGGTTGTATTCTGATTGCGTCCATGTGGATGTAATAATTGTTCATCATGTGTGTTTGGGTGGAAATAATCATTATTACCCCATCATGAACAGTTTCCAGAATCACCTGTAGGTGTCGCCAAAGGAACACAAACCACAGAAACGTGCGTACGCCTGCTCTGGGGCTGGCGTGGGAATGCGCACATATCCACGTTCAGTTCTGTTTTGATACATACGGAGTTTTGCGTGGATAGTGACGTACGCACGGTTTTTGTGTGTACGCATCGTTGATACATGAGGCCCCTGCTCCCTTCCAAGGACCCGCCACGTCACTGTAAGGGACAGCCTCGTTGCTCATGCCCAGAACTGTGGCAAATTTCAGCTTGGTGGCTGAGAGGGACAAACTGGTAGCCTCAGGCCTACCCGAGAATGTGGTAAATACCATTCAAAACGCCCGAGCTGTGTCAACAGTCTCTCTACGCCCAAAAGTGGCGTATTTTTGAAGCTTGGTGCATGGAAAGAAATATTGTTTCTTATTCTTGTGACTTGGTCCAGCTTCTCACTTTTCTTCAGGACCTCCTGGAGAAAGGTTGTTCTTTCTCAACCATTAAGGTGTTTTTATCAGCAATTTCAGCTTGCCACGAGGGCTGGGGGAGCAGGACGCCTGGCGCGCACCCGCTCATAATAAGATTCATGAAGGGCGTGCTGAGGAGAGACCCCCCAGCAGGATCTTGACCCCTGGATGGGATCTCAGTCTGGTTTTGGGGGCTCTCTTTGACCCCCATTTGAACCACTAAGCGACATTAAGATAGATTTACTATCTTATAAGACCGCTCTGCTACTGGCTCTGTGCTCGGCGAAACGTGTGGGCGACCTCCATGCTCTGTCCGTGCACCCAATGTGTACCAGGTTTGCCCCGGACGGGTCAAAGGTTACCCCAAGGCCTAATCCTATGTATGTCCCTAAGGTCTTGACTCTGAACCCCAGAAGTCTGGACTTTGATCTCTCTTCATTTCCTCCTGCTCCTGTCCTCACTTAGGAACAGAAAAAGTTGAAGGCACCGATCGATCTACGTTCCCACCCTCATCTATGGTCATGAGCTTTGGGTTGTGACCGAAAGAACGAGATCTCGGATACAAGCGGCTGAAATGAGTTTTCTCCGCAGGGTGTCTGGACTCTCCCTTAGAGATAGGGTGAGAAGCTCAGTCATCCGGGAGGGACTCGGAGTAGAGCCGCTGCTTCTCCACATCGAGAGGAGCCAGTTGAGGTGGCTCGGGCATCTGGTTAGGATGCCTCCTGGACGCCTCCCTGGGGAGGTGTTCCGGGCATGTCCCACCGGGAGGAGGCCCAGAGGAAGACCCAGGACACGCTGGAGGGACTATGTTTCTCGGCTGGCCTGGGAACGCCTTGGGATTCCCCCAGAGGAGCTGCTCCATGTGGCTGGGGAGAGGGAAGTCTGGGCCTCCCTACTTAGGTTGCTACCCCCGTGACCCGACCCCGGATAAGCGGACGAAAATGGATGGATGGATGGATGATGTCCGGCAACCAGACCTTTACTGAAGAAGTATTTTAATGACAGGAATACGGCCAGTAATTCCAGGAAGTTAATATGTAATTTGTCTTCCTGCTTGTTCCAAAGGCCGCGGGCGTTCTGGTTCCTGCAGATCGCTCCCCATCCTGTTTTTGAGACGTCCGTCGTGATGACTACACGGGACAACACCTTTCCCAGTGAGACCCCTTCCGTGAAAACGGACGGATCTCTCCAAGGTCCCAGGGCCTTTAGACACTCTGGGTCTATTTTAACCTTTTCTGCTTGTTTGGGCAGAGCGGGTTGTATTTGTTGGTTAAACCATACCTGTATGGCCTGCATTTTCAATAATGCATGTGCCACACAGGGAATGGCTGCCGCCAAGAGGCCCAACAGGCGTTGGCAGGTTTTCATAGGGACCCGTTGGTTTAGTTTAAATCTTCCCAGGCAATGGCGAATGGAGGAGACTCTCTCCTTCGAGAGCCATGCTCTGTATTGGACAGTGTCAATCTGTACACCCAGAAATACGGTAACCCGTGACGGAGTCAGATCACTTTTCTGTAGGTTTATGGCAAAACCGAGAGACTCCAGGTGAGAGATCACCTCAAGGGAGTGATACAGCGCCTGCTCTCTGCTTCCAGCCAGAATTAGCAGGTTATCCAGGTAATTCAAGACCCTGAGTCCTTGATTCCTAAGAGGGGTCAGGGTAGCATCCAGACATTTAGTAAATGTATGCGGAGCAGTCTTTAAACCAAAGGGTAAGGCTTTGAATTAATAATAATAATAATGAATTCAATTTATAACGCGCTTTTCATTAGTGAAAATCTCAAAGCGCTACACACATTGAATGCTACACACATTCATACACCGGTAGCGGCAGACTACCATGCAAGGTGCTTTCCAGTCCTACCGGGAGCAACTCGGGGTTAAGTGTCTTGCCCAAGGACACAACGACACATGGTGTGGGGAACCGGGATTCGAACCGCCAACCTTCCGATCGGGGGACGACTGCCATTACCACTACACCACGGCCGCCGAATTCATAAGCGTTACCTTCAAATGCAAAACGGAGGAACTTTCTGTGTCTCTTCCACATACCTATATGGAAATAGGCATATTTCAAATCCATTGTACATGCGTAGTCTCCTGGTCTCACAGACTGGAGAACTTCCCGCAGTGTAAGCATCCTGAACTTGAAAGTTTTAATTATTTTATTGAGAGTCCTGAGATCCAGAATTGGTCTCAAGGAACGGTCCTTTTTGAGCACCAGAAAGTACTTGCTACAGAGTCCGGAGCGTAGTTTGCGTCCTGAGACCAAACTAATCACTCCCTTTTTCAGCATCGTTGAAACTTCCTCCCTTAGCACGTGCACACATGCAGGGTTGATCTTAGATTCCAACACCCCTGAGAAACGGGGCGGTCTCTTTGAGAACTGCAACTTGAGCTTGTGACGTATTGTTGTCATGACCCAATCATTTGACAGACAAGCCTCCCAAGCCTGGGCATGCGCGCTGAGCCTGGATGGCATGTTGAATTGTAGCTCCTTGTGTTTCAGGTCTGAGGGAGTGACCTTTGACCCTTCTCGTACCCTTTCGAGCAGGTTGCTCGGCCCAACAGAAGATATCGCGAGATCAGGCCGTATTCGGCGAATCTCGTGTATCTTGCTGTGGTTCATAGTTCGACCGTGAGGTCTGGGTTTTATAAAAATGGGACTCAAGTCAAGAACCAGGGCAGTCTGTGCTTTGGTACTTTTATTTTTGTACATGTCTGAAACAGTGTCTGTTTTGTTTACACATAATGTAGGCGAGTCATGTTTGGTGGGCGCACACATGTCACCAGCTCCTCGTGATTCTCTACGAGCAGAGACTGGGACCAGAAAGTTAGGTTCCCGTACCTCGTGGGCGGACGAACCTGTAAAATCATCAGTTCGTCCTTGTTCATCAGGTCTGGAACTGGTTTCTGTAGGAAGAGGTCGAAGCAGCATTCGGACGGTACTGCGAAGCCTCATAGTCCCCAGCGGGTCTCTTTTGTGGGAGACCACGCGTGTTTTCCGTTGGTGGGGCACATTTTTTCCTTGGCAAACCCTTACGGAGGGCATCCGCTTGTTTGCGTCTTTGATCCAGCCTTGTCTGGACACGTTCCAGGGCTCTTCCGAAGAGTCCCATCGACTCGATTGTGTGCTGTAGGAAGGCGGACCTTTGGTTTTCCGGGAGGTCTGACAGTGTTAGCCAAAGATGGCGCTGGGCGACAACTATTTCTGCCATTGCTTTACCCTGGGAAATAGCTACTGTCCCCATCATGCTGAGCACGAGGTCGGAGGCACGGCGGGCCTCCTCTATGGCCTTGGTATTGGCTTGCTCGTCCTTTGTTAGCTGGATATCCTGTAGTTTTTCTGCCAGGTAGGCCTGTACCATGCTCGACGTGTTCATTGCACGAGCCGCGAGGCCTTAGGCCTTGTAACACCTCTCGAGTTGTTTCTCTGAGGCGCGACAAACTTTGCTGGGCAGCGTTGGTTTCATCCCCGTGGCTGTGGGGGCCAGGTGAGCCGCCAGAGACTCCTCTATTGGGGGTGCGCTGGCAAGGCCCAGAGCCTCCATTCCCGCGACATCCAAGAGTCGGGACAATGGTAGCATGATGGGAGCCTTGGGTTCCGCCCAGGAGCATTTGAGTTCCGTTAGAAAGTCCGGAAAAATTGGCATTTTCTGCGACGTTGTCGGTTGCTTCGCGTAGAAATAGTTTCCCGCCAGCCTCGTAGCCTGTTGGCGAGGCATGGGGTCTGGCCACATGACCTACAGGGCGTCAGCGGCCCTATGGCACAGGTCGAACAGGGCAGGCACCGACAAGTCCGGTTCCGGAAGGTTCTGCGCCAGGTTCTGGGAGGAGTGAGTGGTTTCTCCCTTGTCACCATAGTCGGCATCTATGTCGGACACTTTTGGCGTCGAGTCTTTGATGGCAAGAGAAGAGTCCGACACGTTTTCCTCTCCGACCTGGCCACTGCACTCCAGGTCCACGTTTTCAGGTTCCTGTTCTGGAGCAGGCAGGTTAGTGCGATATGCGACCTTCATTGCCGCGGTCCTTGCCATAGATTTGGCCAACGTGTCCATGCGGTGTTTCCTCACTGTGGCCGTCATTCGACGACAGTGGGGGGCAGGAGTCGGGGGATTCCAGCGCTTTCCTCGCATGCAGGATCCCTAGGCAGACAGGACAGGCTTCGTGGGTGTCCGTCCCCGAAAGGGAGTAGCCGCAGCCGCTGGGGCATGGACGCGAGTGAGGACTCGCCGTCCTGGTTTTCTTCTTCTTTGTCCTCCGTTTTCCTTTCTCGGGAGCCATGTCCGGAGACGAGAAGAGTAGAAGTTGGTCCTAGTTTCCTTTTGTTCGAAGCCGTCTTCTCCGTCGTCTTGCTTTCGCTAGTAGACTGCTAGTTGGATTAGCAGAAAATTGTGACGCAGTTAGCGTCGTCGAGCGAAGCTGCGGGAGAGAAGAAAACTTCGGGTAAGTAGAAAAATGCTGGACTAGCTTTTGCCAGCCCAGTAGTACGCAGGAAAATTCTCTCTGTACGCTCAGTGCAGGGAGCAAGCTCACCTCAGTCAAGCGACGCGACAACAGAGAGGTCCCGCGATGTTCAGGTGTTTCAGCGAGGTGAAGGGCAAAAAGAGAAAGATGGAGGGGGCGTCAGTCACTTAAGTACCTGAAAGGCGGTACCTCTGACGCGGGGTGACGCCCCCTGCCGTAAAAGGCGTGATTGTATTCCTTCAGGTAATCACGCGGGGGCGCAATTCCCATAGCAAGTATGTTGCACCGAGAGACAGAACTGAAAGGGAACTGTCCAGATGACCTGACTGACCATTATTTGATTTGGTACCTGGATGATTGAGTATGAACTTTGTTGCCTTCATCCTATTCTCTTCTTAATTTACACAAATTAATGCAAATGAAGGAATAGATATGCAGATGAAACGGCTCTTGTGGCACACCTGACTGGACCTGATGCTCTGTATCACTATCAGCTGACAGTCCACGGTCTTCTTCTCATGTTCTCTTAACTTGTTGGAGCTGAACATTTAAAAAACAAAGGAGCTGTGCTGTGGGGGTTGGGCTTAAACACCAGAGCCCTAGTTTCAACCACTGATCATCCTGGACCAGCAGGTGGAGCAGGAGGACTCTATTAAGTATCTGGGCACAGAGATAGATACAAGCTTCTCACAGCACACTGACTCCATTTACAAGAAGAGACCAACATTTGCTGCACATGTATATACCAGTTTAGTGCGACCCCAAGTGAACGTTACAGTTTTTTAAGGCAATTTTATGTCTTCATCTACTTTGTATTTGATAACAAAAAACAGCCTCGTGAGGTACAGGCTTCAACTGCTACCCCCCAAATCAGTGTGACATAAGCAAGAACATTTGCAGATGGCACTTTACACTCAATGTATTGAAACAAGTGATAACTTGTATTTCAACCTGAAGAGACTCACAAAACGAGAGAGAGAATACAATTAAAATGTTTTATTGATTAAGGTTTCTTTGGCGCTCGGGCCCCGGCGGAGGGCATTGCTTTGCATGCCGGACTGCTGAGAGCTTGAATGTCCGGCATAGGGAGATAGATTATGGATATCTACCCCCCCCCGGGACCCGAACCCGGTGGTTCAGAAGGGAACGCAGACGTCCAATCCATCCCACCGGTACGTGAATGACAGCCAGCCAGCGGCCGACGGCTCCGGCCAACCCTGAGACGAACACCAGCGCAGAAACCCCATCCTGAGCAAGCACGAAGCGACAGCGGGAAGGAAAAACTCCCTCGAGAGGAAGAAACCTCCAGCAGAACCAGGCTCAGGACAAGCGGCCATCTGCCATGACCGGCTGGGTCGCAGGGAACAGGAAGCAGGAACGCACACAGCAGCAGGACCAAGACGAAGGCGAGCAGGACAACCCCAGGCGGCGGAGGCGGGACGAAGAACAGGGGAGGACCGAGGAACCAGAAACCCCGGGAGGAGACGGGGAGGTGGAGGGAGGCGACTAGACTGGCAACGGGCAAACAGGAAGAGCTGAGGAAAGGGGTGCCTTATATCCAGGTGGACAGTTGATGAGTGATTCGATGCAGCTGTATCCAGGTGGACAGTTGAGTGATTCGATGCAGCTGTGAGTCCTGCCATTGTTGAATTTGCGTCTTCGACTTCATCACTAGAAATTATTTTAATAACATCACAGCAAAAAGATCATTTCATAACAAAAAAAACTTGCTCTTCAATTAACTAAAACTAATTCACTGTCACAGTTTTTCATTTGAAAATGTTCTATACCCATAAAGTGTTTATGCAAGATGTCAACCTCTGCATGAATATAGTAAAACACCTGGTGATACAATGATTGTCAGACTCACTCATACTGTACAAACTTGACTTTTGTAAAACTCCTTTATTTATTGCAACTTGGTTTTTATAGTATCTTCATTCATATCTAAATGTTTTCATTTCAAATTATGTGTTCATGCACAAAATGCCTCTTTTTGTCTTTCTTTAGAGGTCAGTTCTGCCTCAGTGCCAGGTGAGTCCCAAACACAGACTGACTGACACAATAGTAGAAAAAAGAGAAAATGTTCTTCGTAGACTAGTTTTTTCTTACCTACATTTTAATTTTTAGACAAATGCTCCAGCCACAGCAGAAAGTGTATTTCTGTAATTATGGTGTGTGTTTGTGCAGAGGAGCTGGGTACCCTGGTGATAACCGAGGCCTTCCCTGAAGACTCAGGCCTGTTCAAATGTGTTGTCGTCAACTCCTTTGGTACCATCTCCTGCTCTGCAATGCTGGAGGTTTATGATGGTATGATGTCCATTGACTGTACACAATCTACCATTGTTGCCTGAATCACTTTCATGCATTTCCTTCCTTCATGCAGACCTGGAGGAGCAGCTGGACGTGGAGGCCATCCAGCAGGAAGCAGTCCCTCACAAAGACAGTGAGATAGACTTCCTTCAAGAATCTCTTTCCTCTAGGAAGCACGGCAAGAACTTTCCTCCTGTGCTTCCCAACTGCGTGAACCATCCTCCTCTGGAGTGTCCTAGCAGCCCTTTAGAGGACTGCTTCCTTGCAGCAGAGTGAGCACATGATAGTTTACACTCTGGTTTCAGACGAAATTTAAAAAGCTTCAATAAATCAGATGTCAGTTCATAGAAAATTTATGGAAAATCAGTTACATGTTTGTAGTTTGTTGGTATTAATACAGACAATAGTAAAAATAATTTAATTTCTCACAAAGTAGATTTACATTTGACCATATATCCTTCTTTTTTTCCCCGTCATGAAGTGAAGCGGGTGAATTTGAAATACCCTGCGTCCATCCTTCTGTGTATGTCGTGAGCATGATAACTTAAAAAATAAGTGCGGTAACGATTTTCTTTTTCCAGGCGTAAGAAAGATTCCTTTCGAGAATACTGTATACTTTTCAGTAATACAAAAACTAGAAAGCATATGATAAGGGTGACCCTTGGGGTGGATAAAGATTCATCTATGGTAGCCAAGGGCACCGTTGGCCACCCCCTGGCTCTGCCACTGTGACTGGTGATGGATAAAATTGTTCTCTCCACTTTCCAAGACCCGTCAATCTGTGCTGCCTCAGACAAGCAAAATGAAAACTAGAAAGTTCCTGGAGAAACTTTGACGGGGACTGCCAGGCTGCTGCCAATTTAAATTCTTGATCTGATAGTAAAAGGTGTTGGGGTTCACTCTCAGCTACCAGCCTCGTGAGGTACCACTATACAAAAATTCAACTGAATACTCTAAAAATGTATCAGTACAGTCAATTTTGTGTTTGCTGAGGTATAGCTGTGGAAACAAGACACCTAAATTCTTCATAGGAAATTAATGAGAGAACACCCCACACACTAACTGCTGCTGTCAAGTCACGTGACATATGAACAGGCCCCTGCAGAAAACACACACTCACTGTTGGATTTGTTTAAAACTCACAGAAAGTAACCATCAGATAAATGTTTAGAACTGATTAAGTTCTGGAGCCATTTTGATCCAAGATGGCTTCCACAGCTACCTCACCAAGCACAAAATTGCCTGTAACTGAGCCATTTTTAGAGCTATTCAGCTGAATTTTTGTATAGTGGTAGCTGAGAGTGAACCCCAACACCTTTTACTATCAGATCAAGAATTTAAATTGACTGCAGCCTGGCAGTCCCCGTCAAAAGTTTCTCCAGAACTTTCTAGTTCCTGTTGCTGTAGTAGCCCAGTTATCTTGAAGCTCTTTCGCACCACCCAGAGCCTTTAACAGCTCCTCTCTGAACTCCTCACGGCATTCGTCCTCGTCTTCCACCAGTCTTCTGGTGTCTTCTTCAGTCTTCTTCTCTGATTTTACTCTTTTTCTCTTCTTCACAACAACAGTCCTTCTACACACATCCATCCGATGCTGTCTGGCCACGCTCTCTCTCCCCTGCTACAACTTTAGTCTTCAATCTCCCTCAGGTTTCCTCTTCTACACACAACAGAGCAGAGGTCACCAGCCGTCTTGAGACTGAGCGCTACTCCAGTGGGACTGAGTGACACCAAGAGCTACTTCTCTGATAAAAACATAAACTTGCACAACTAACCTTTAATTATAGTACTGTACATTATCAATAATGATAAATTTACATATACTGTACAGTATATGAATGCATGACAATGACTATTAAGGACTCCTCGCAAAAATGATCTATAACGATTTATCATGGCAGATATGATAAATTAAATTATTGATAATTTGTGATTAGAACTCTCAATCTAGAGCTCGAGTTCTCAGTTTGAATCCCGTTTGGGGCTCGTTTGTTTGACTCTTTGCTCCAGGTGTCTGGGAGTGTGAATGGTTGTTTATCTCTTTGTCTGTGTCCCTGTGATGGACTGGAGGCCTGTCCAGACTGTCCCCTGTCTTCACCCAAAGGTGAAGGTGCCAAAGACAGCTGAGATAGGCTCCAGCCCCCACCCTGCCCCTGATTAGGAACAAGGGGGACATAATGGATGATTTACTATAGCAGAAAACAAATAGTTAAACATAAAATGTTTATTTTGTTGTAATCTCAATCGGTAACATTTGAAATTCAGAAATTCACTCAAGCATTATATGAAATTGTGAACTAGAAATTGAAATGGTGTGGTCAACGTCCCAGTTACACCCAAAATTAGCAAAAATATAAATTACAAAAAAAGAAAGAAAGAAAGAAACAGTATACAAGGATCTGATATATGCTGAACAATAATACTGTAAAATAATACGGCGTGTTAAACAGCAGCCTGAACATGAGTCTGTGTGAGCAGATGGGTATGAATACAGCAGCAAAAGGTAAGAAATCAGCAGCAAGGATAATCAGCAGCACAGATAAGTCACATAACTCCAGTTAAAGTGGTCTTACAGTGATTTTTCTGGTTAGATATTCATGAGTCTAACAGCCTCAGGGTTGAAGCTGTTCCTCAGTCTAGTGGTTCTACACTTAATGCTACTTAACCTCCTTCCTGAGGGGAGTGGGGCAAAAAAATGTGTGTGCTGGGTGTGTGGGGTCCTTCATGATGCAGGTGGCCCTCTTCTTGCATCATTTTTTTTATAAGAATAAAATACAACAAATAACATAAATATATAAAAAATGAAAAGAAAAAACATAAAATGAAAGGTAGCAGATGAAGAAAATATCTTGTTAAATCTGCTCCTTTTTTCATCTAATACAAACTAAGTGCTCTATAATAACTAAATAAGTAAACAACTCGTTTAACCAAAAATTATATATATACTCAATACAGTCATTTATATTTGTTCAACAAATCAACTTTAACACGTTTCTTAAAGACAGGAATCGATTTGGCTTCCTTAAAATCAGACTTTAAATTATTCCACAGTCCAACACCCTGTATCACAGTAGATCTTCCCTTTAAACTTGTTCTGAATTTCTGTTTGACAAAAATATATT
The DNA here is from genome assembly GCA_038048925.1 of Garcialebias charrua. Lineage (NCBI taxonomy): Eukaryota > Metazoa > Chordata > Actinopteri > Cyprinodontiformes > Rivulidae > Garcialebias > Garcialebias charrua. The sequence goes on from JBBPBX010000249.1 coordinate 101,120, forward strand.
TTCCCTTGAGATTATAGTTGCTAGCTCTTTTGACAAAGTACATTTGGATGTTTGAAGGTAACATACAATTATGAGCTCTATACATAAGTTGCAAAATGTTATAATCTACTAAATCATAAAATTTCAGTAGATTCATTTGACAAAACAATTCATTAGATGGGTGGCAGTAATGTTTTCTTGTCATAACTCTTATAATTTTTTTCTGCAAAATAAAAAGAGGGAATGTGTTGGTTTTACAAGCTTTGCCCCATACATTTATACAATAAATCAGATGTGGCACAGCAATTGAATTATACAATAGATACAATGCTTTATCATTAAATAGATATCTAACTTTATAAAATACTGCAATTGATTTGGATATTTTTGTTTTGACCAAATTGATGTGTTGTTTCCATGAGAGCTTATCATCAATAACTACACCCAAGAATTTTACCTCACTGACTCTTTGAATCAATGAGTTACTGATCAGAAATGGAATATCAATTGATTGTTTTTTATTACTAAATATCATGTAGTTTGTTTTCTCCAAATTTAATGACAATTTATTAAGTCTAAACCAATTTTGAATCTTTAGAAACTCATTCATCAATAAATCCAGTAATTCATTGATATCTTTTCCAGAACAGAAAAAAGTTGTGTCATCAGCAAAAAGAATGCATTTCATGAAATTAGACACTTTAACTATATCATTAACATACAAAATGAATAATTTCGGCCCGAGAATGGATCCCTGAGGTACCCCACACGTAACCGTACATTGCTCTGATTTCACATCGTCCAATTGCACATATTGTTTTCTGTTGTCTAAGTAACTACACACCCAATTTAGGGCTAAACCTCTTAATTCATATTTGTGTAGTTTCTTAAGGAGAATGCTATGATTAACAGTGTCAAATGCTTTTTTTAAGTCAACAAAAACACTAACACAATATTGTTGTTGGTCAATAGCAGTAGATACTTGTTCAACAAAATCCATCCATTTTGTTTAACATTACAGTACACTACAGTACATGCTTAAATGTGTGCGCGCGCTCCGTTAGCATGATAATTAAAAAAATATATATATTTTTCACCCCCTAGCTACGGCAGAATCGAGCTGCGAACCGTTCTTAGGTCCCTAACTCGTTCGTACCTCGGGGGTCACCTGTAGCCTCATTCAGTCACGAGGACCTATCCCCCTAGAGAGACATGTATTGGGAAGCTAGGTGAGCGTCTGGGTGTGACAAGGCTAATGGTACGTCCACACCAAATGGCTTTTCAACTGCAGGAGCGTCCAATTCACAAAATCCAAAGTGCCATTGATGTAGAATGACCACTTCTAAAACCATATTGATTATTCGTGATAATGTTGTGTTGTTCCATGAATTTATCTAATCTAATAAAGAATAATTTCTCCAAGATTTTAGAAAACTGTGGTAATAGTGATATTGGTCTATAATTATTAAATTTGCATTCGTCACCGGTTTTGAAAAACGGTACCACTTTAGCTACCTTCATACCATCTGGAAATACGCCAGTTGTAAACGACAAATTACAGATGTAAGTGAACGGTTCAATCACATAATTTAAAATATTTTTCACAAGTGACATGTCCATATTCAAACAATCTTTGGATTTTTTTTCTATACAATTACTAACCACTTTCAATATCTCGTCTTTATTAGTTTCCTTCAGAAACATATTGTCAGAACAATCCTTGATCAAATGGTTCATCTTATTTTTCACTACTGGGATCGTAGCTGCAAGGTTAGTTCCGACATTGACAAAATACTGATTAAAACCATTAACAATTTCATTTTTGTCATTTGTTTCATTATTCTAAAAAAAGCTAAGTCTGGTCCTCTGGACATTCAAAAAATAAAACAAAACAAAGCAAAAAAAATGTAGAAACGTTTCGTCTTTCGTCCGAAAGACTTCCTCAGTCTGAGTTGCTGTGTTCAGCTCAGTCTTATAAATAGCACCCTCCCACAGTGTTGCACAACCAGTTGGCTGATGACAGCCTGAAACCAGTTGCTCACATGATCAAGGAGGGCCATCAGCCTAACAATGGATCATTAGCACCCTGATGGTTGTTTGCTATTCACAGAGGGCTGAGTGATACTAGCAATAACAGCATTGTAAGAGGGGGACAGTTGAACCCGGAGGCCTCCACCCCTGTTTAATGATGGACGGTTTCTTTTCACAAAGATGGCCTCCTTTACTCCTCTCTCAAACCATCGTTCCTCTCTATCAAGGATGTGAACATCTTCATCCTTGAAAGAGTGACCGCTGGCGTGGAGATGAGTGTAGACTGCAGAGTCCTGACCTGATGATGTTGATCTTCTGTGCTGGGCCATCCTTTTGGCCAGTGGCTGTTTAGTTTCCCCGATATAAGACTGATCACAGCCCTCCTGACACTGAACAGCATACACAATATTACTCTGTTTGTGCCGGGGGACTGGATCTTTGGGATGAACCAGTCTTTGCCGTAATGTATTTTGGGGTTTAAAAGCCACTGGGACGTTGTGTTTAGAGAATAAACGTCTCAATGTCTCTGAAACTCCCGCAACATACGGAATGACCACTGGTCTGGGTCTGGGTTCCTTCTTTTCACCTGATGGCTGGCTGGAGTCCTGTTTGGGTTTCTTCTCTGCTTTCAGGAAGGCCCAGTTAGGATATCCACATTTCCCTAGAGCCTGTTTTGTGTGTGATTTCTCCTTCTGTCTGGCTCCTAAGTTAGTGGGGACGCTGTCTGCTCTGTGATACAGAGTCCTGATGACTCCTAACTTGTGCTCCAGAGGGTGATGGGAGTCGAACTGTAAATACTGGTCTGTGTGGGTGGGTTTGCGGTACACATCAGTTTGCAAATTTCCTCTATCAGAAACTGAGACCTCACAGTCCAAGAAAGCCAACCTGCCATTTTTTACATCTTCTCGTGTGAACTTGATATATTTATCCACAGAGTTGATGTGATCAGTGAAATGTTGGACTTCCTGAGATTTAATTTTAACCCAGGTGTCATCAACATACCTGAACCAATGACTTGGTGGTCTCCCTGAAAAGGAAGTCAAGGCTTTCTTTTCTACCTCCTCCATGTACAGGTTGGCAACAATAGGAGAAACTGGCGACCCCATAGCACACCCATGTTTCTGCCTATAATATTGCTCCCCATATGTGAAGTAGGTTGACTGCAGGCACAGTTTCAAGAGTTGACACAGTTGCTCTGTGGAAAGTGTGGTCCTGCTGTTCAGAGTGGTGTCTGATTTTAACCTTAAACAGACCACCTCTACTGCTTCATCAACAGGAATACATGTAAAGAGTGATGTGACATCAAAAGAGACCATTGTTTCATCAGTCTCCATGATGACACCCTTCACCTTCTCCACAAAGTCCATGGTGTTCTGTATGTGGTGTTCTGAGCTGCCAACTAAAGGGATGAGTACAGATGCCAGATATTTGGAAACATTGTAAGTGACTGAGTTAATCATGCTAACAATTGGTCTTAAAGGTACACCTTGTTTGTGGATTTTGGGTAAACCATACAGACTGGGTGTGGCCTCCCCTGGGTACAGTCTGTGGTACAGAATACTGTCAATAGCCTTGTCCTGCTGTTCTATCGTTATATTTATATTTATTCGTTTATATTATTCGTAGTAGTTTATATTTATTCGTTTATATTTCTATCGTTATATTTCCTCAACTGGAGTAAGGATTTTTTTTTTTGTGACACCAGCTAACATTTGCATGTGTATGGTACAAAATTTGCACCATACACAGACCCATACACATCCAGTTAAATCTATAGATAATTATTTTTGACAATTTTAGTGTGAATCAAGCGGTGAACTTTTCAGATTGGTAACACAGCACACTACAAATAGTCTGACATTTTTAAAGGGATGGATGGAGGGATGGATGGACGGACGGATGGATGGATGGATGGATGGATGGATGGATGGATGGATGGATGGATGGATGGATGGATGGAATAACAAAAAAAGAATAAACTGGAAAATACATCTTAATTTCTAAAGACTCCACAGAGCTCACGTGTATTACAGTACATATTTTGGCTTCAGTTTTAATCAACAGTACCGGTAATGTAAACATAAAACCAATGTTAAGCTCATTTTTGCAGGTTTTTTCATTCACCACATTGAAATAAAATAATTGAATACTTTCAAAGATCCTGTTTCCTTTTGCAGCAGACGTTGGCCTACTGAGACTATTTCTTATGGTTCCTCTTGTTGTAAAGCACACCTTGATAACAGTTATCCGTTTTAACTGTGCTCTAGAAATAAAGATGACTTGACTTTAACTACCTGCTTGAGCATAGTCTTATAAGTCTGAGAAAAAGCAAGGCACTATATGAATCTTTGCAGAAAAAAATATAGTCTTTATTCTCTTGTGTACTTAATCTGTAGGCTCTGATTCAAGCTCAGTATTAACTCACACTTGGGTCCAGTGACAACCTATCCACCTTGCCCCATTGTTCACACCAGAACCAAAGATAATAGAAAGACTTTTGCACCAGGAGCACCATGGGGCCCCAATCTCCTCTCTCACTTTCATAATGCGTTGCCTTTAACTTCTTCAACCTTTTCTTCACCTCGTTTTCTTTTGGGTTTTAACTTTTTTCTCCCTTAAGTCTCTGTCTTCTTTCTATATGGCATTGTGAAGGGATCCTTTGTATAGCCCTGATGGAAAGACCACTTTCAAACAAAGACAGCTCACATTGTGGAACAGGGACAACAAATAGGATGTTTTGTGTGCAGTGTGAAGGTGCTCTTTCATCACCAGTGCACTAAGAAAGAGAAAAGAAAGGGAAAACCAGTAGAAAAGAGTGAATGTAATTCAGATTTGTCTAGAATCATTACTTTTGGACAAAAGTTAAATGTGAGTTTTAAAGGGCTTTTGTACATCAACAATTTAATATAATCTGCAGGTATTCACAAATTGTAAGCAATCTTATCATTTGTTTTTTTGCTATTTAGTATTATGTCATTTACTGAAACAGCCGTTACAGTACATTGTCCCTTTTTTTTTTCTTTCTCCCTGTCCTGTTTGGCATTGTGGCACTCAGAATTATTGTCTGAGTCTTAAGTTGAAGCCCAACAGATTTACTTTCACAAGCAGAGCATTATGGCTAGCCTTAATGCTCCACTTGATAAATAAATAAAACTTTATTAGAATTTTCTTTGGGTTTGTTTCAGATGTAATGGACACGGGGATGAAAAAACAAAGGAGAAAACAAAGGCAGAAAAGTGGGAGAAGTAAAAGAGAAATAAGGTGATATGAGTAGAGGAAAGAGAGAGGTATAAAGAGAACACAAATCAACATCATTGGAGTCTGCTTCTAGACCTGCGGAAAGAAAAAAAAGACAAAACCGAGAAACCACAACAACAAACAACATATATAATGATAACATCATTAGAAAGTATTTTATATGGTACATGGTAATACAAAATGTATTTAGTGGTCACCACATCCCAATTGATTGCGTATCTGATAAACACCTGAATCTAAACACCTGTGTTTAGACCATAAGGTTTATCCATAAAAATGTTCAATAGTGGATGTGGGGACACACAGACCCGCCCCCCACAGGACAAGACGGCAAAACAGGGAAGACCGGAGCCACAGACAAACAGCGGTGCCCAAGCCCGGAGCACAGGAAGTCCTCCGACAGGGGCAACCGCAACCCCCAGAGATAAGCAGAGGGAAGGCCTGGGCGATCCCCAGCAACCACAATGCAGAAACCCAAGGAGGCTGCAGCGATGAGCCCACAGGCCCTGCTGGCAACCCGCCCCCCCAGAGTAGATCCGGACATAGACACCGAGTCCCGAGGTCATACCACCCCCCAACAGAGGTCCGACAGAGCCAGGGCACCCAGGACCCGGCAGGCAGCCACCAGGGCAGGCCGGCACACAACCAATCACCCAGTCCAGATGCCGAGAGACCAATGCACTGGTGGCAGGGGGGCCCACTAGCAGAAGGGGGCGTGACTGGAGGAAGTAGACCCCACATTAAATGGGGTGCCCAAACTGATCCGAGAGGGGACCACCAAAAACCCAACCCGAGACATAAACAGGCACACACAGACAGCCTGGCAGAGCCTCTGTTGAGCCTTGGGCTGACCATGCAAATGACCATGTAAATGAGGTGCGCAAATATGATGAATCCCACCTGTTCTATTCACCTGCTCGTGCACGCGGAGAGGTTATTTACATAATTCCCACCCCTCAAAACACCATATAAGGCTACGTTTCCTGCCTCAGAGCGCAGGAAGTGTCCATTCATTCAAAATCGAGAAGTAAAAAGAAGAACTTTACACGTTCGGAGATTGAAGTTCTGCTCTCAGTCGCGCTGTCGCGCACCGCTACCCCCCCCCCCCCGCAAGTGTCGGATGTGTTTTTGAACAAAAGCATTTTAAAATGTCTCGAAACTACAGTTAACTTCATATTAATATTAGTGCATGTTGTGTCTCCCGTGGGTCGTACAGTATCAGAAATCAAGAATAAATGGTTTGATCTGAAAATGGCTTCAAACAAACGTCTCGCCGCAGCACGGACTGCAACAGGAGGTGGTCAAGGAAAAGTCTGCGCTACCGAGATGGATGGAAAAATAAATGCCATGCGCACCTTGCGCAAGACGCGTGCCAACAGCATGCGTGTTCGTGTGTGTGTGTGTGTGTGTGTGTGCGTGCGTGCGTGTGTGTGTAATTTTTAGCAGCGTCAGATGTGATAAAGACGAGGACCCACTCAAACGTGCGGCGCGCACGGACCATCCCTGGGGCGCGGGGCACGGGGGGGGGGTTGAAGCCGCTTTATTTTAATTTAACCAATTTGTGTCGTTGCATTTAATTTTCTTTAAACTCAGAATATTTTCTAAATAACGAAATATAAGTTATTAGTGAAGGAAATCCGTCTGGATAACAGCGGACCGACTGCTCTAAATTATACGACAGGTCCAGACCACACGTAAATTTTGTTCGTATCTGAAAAAAATCTTAGGATACGAAAACATTGTTGAATGCCACAAATGATCCTAAATCGCTCGTACGCACAGTTTAAGAACAAATCTGTGCGTACGAACGGTTCGTGCATGAGGCCCATTGTTTAGAATATGGCAAGAGTGTGGGAAGGGTTTAAAACACACACACACACACACACACACACACACACACATATATATATATATATATA
>JBBPBX010000249.1:108331-133792 GCA_038048925.1 Garcialebias charrua
TAGAATATTGCAAGAGTGTGGGAAGGGTTTAAAACACACACACATACTGTATATATACAGGTAGTACTCGACTTACGACGGTCTCGAGTTACGATGTTTCGCGGTTACGACGCACCTCCCATTTTTTAAAAAAAATTGAAAATTTTATTTTGAAAAGACAAATTCCGGTTGTACTTCCGGTTTGACGGCAGAAAAGCAGGAGCTTGACGGCAGACGCAGCGAGCAGTCAGTGGAAAATTACAGGAGACCTTATTGTTTGGACCGAGGCAGACCAGACTGGACCAAGGCAGAGGAGGCTACAGCTGCCTGTACTCTCTAAAAAAGCTAAGTCTGGAGGAGGAGGGACTAGCTAACAGACCTTACTGTAAACTGGACCGCGCAAATCAGTGAAAAAGTACAGGCAGAGCTGCAGAGCTTGAGGAGCAATGAGCTAACATGCTAAAAGACGGACGGAAGAAGACTCCACCAGCACCCAGTAGGAAATTAACTCTTTTTTTCCTTCATTATGGCTCCAAATGTATGTGTTTTTTGATCATTATATAGGGTACTGTGTTAGGATAGGCTAAGTGCTTGGTAAAATACAGTATATTGTATGTATAAGGTGCAGTTTGCACGTATGTTCCGACTTGCGTCGAAATTCGCTTTACGATGCCGCGTAGGAACGGAACTCCGTCGTAAGTCAAGGACTACCTGTATATATACACAGTATTTACATATATAAATACTAAAATAAACTACTACTTACTAATGGTACTTGTACTACTGTTATTGTTTATTGTTATTGTTGTCTGTCCTTTATATGTTCTGTCTGGAACAGGTTCCTCTTGTAAATGAGTCATTGTGGCTCACTGAGGTTAGCCTGTATAAATAAAGATTGAATGACAAAAGGTGGAATTGAACTAATATTCCTAGGTGGTCCGTTAGATTCTTGTGGTGACGTTCCTGTTCAAGATTTATCTAGAGAGATCTTTGCATGAACTTAAATCCATCCATTATCTTTGTTACGTGCCATGGCACGTCATAGTAAGTTTTTTTTCTTTTAGACATGGTTGCTAATGGTTGTACTTATAAGATTTCAGGGGGAATATTATTTGGAGTAGCTGTTTAACTTCAGCTTAATTTAATTGGTTCACGCTATTGGAAGGCATTGATGGTCCGCCTATAAATAGACTGGGGTTGTACTGATCGGAGAGAGAGAGTAGCCGAGGAAGAAGCAGTGAGAGACGAGGAAGACGAAGAAGAAGACGTTGTTGTTGTATGCGGGATGCACTCGAACTGGGTGCTGAAGACAGAGGCGTGGGCGACCCGTTGGCCTTGGAGAGTTTTTTTTTGTTACCTAATTAACCACCCTAGAGCTGGATTCGACCTGGTGAGACCGATTGGCATGTTTTCGCCTTTTTGTTTACATTAGGTGGAGGCCTTTTTTAAAACTTAGTCCTGTACTCTCATTGGCTTCGACGGCTCCGTATGGAGTTGGCTCTCTGGGGTACCTTTATATTTCTTTGAATCGGCTCACCAGGTCCGACTTTAATTTTATTACTTTGGGATCTGTGGATACAGGGAAGCTGAGGGTCTGGGCTCTCCTTTTTTTCCCCCTTTACAGATCTGCTGGAGACGGCGCAGCCAGAGACGCGTAACCAGAAAACCTAAAAAAAAAAACCTTTTTTTTAAACCCTCATTCTTGGTCTCATGTCCTTTAGAATGCTATGCGCCTTCGGGTCGTAACATATTAATGGGGGCTCATTAAAATACATATTATTTGTGTGGCATCATCGTTGTTGGCGCAAACTTCTGTGCGTATTTGGGTACAGCTGACGCGCGTTTAGGTGCTTGATTAGGAGATGAGCATTTTTTGTTGTGCGGTTGGTGCAGGCAGTTTTAGCGTGCGAGTGGGCCGGTCTTCCACAATCTTCCATTGTGCGGTCATGGAATTCGATCTGGAAGCTTTTGTCGAACGACCCACGTTGGAGGCGTTAAATAATTGTACTAAGGAGCAGCTGCTGACGTGGCCGATCCTTTTAAAGTGGCTATAAGTAAACGCGTGAAAAGAGGGATGATTGAAAACGAATACATAGTTCCCAGACACGCCCCCAGTATTGCGCAAACCGGTTTCCGCACCACATCTAAAGGCAGAGAAGGCAAGATGGCGAACAAGCAGAGCAAATTATACGGACAAAAACACGAGCTACCACAGCTTCACCAAGGAACAATAGCAAAATGGCAGTGGTTGGAGTTAAATGAGTTTGAGAAAGAAATCATGGCAGACGAATCAGACAACTTGTCACAAAGTAGTTACTCCGATATCATTAATTATTTAATTACTACAAGGAGCGAGCGCACACCGGCTTCACAGCGCAGAGCTTCACAGCTTTAAATCCAAAAAAGATGTGTAAACTGTCTCAATCAGATCTAACCAGCTAAAAAAAGGTTTAACTAAAATAACACACAGCCAACAAACAGTCCAAGCTGAACACAGACCAGAACCAGCACTTTGAGTCTTACCGTGTTGGAAGTTAGCATGTTGTTAGCATCTGGAGCGAGGTCCGTCGAGCTCAGGTCGGACGGCGTGGATCCGTCGCGGCCGCGGGGGCACGTCCCATGGGACCGACGCGTCGCCCGCACGACTTGGCTCCCGTCCTCCTTCTCCAACTGGGACGGTCTCCCCGCCGGTCCCGGTGGACCGTGAGGAGGCCGTTGTCGCGTTAGCGAGATGCTAAGCTAACAGCATGCAAGACGGTTTGCTAAATAATGAAAAAAAAACCAGCTCTAACACACAGACAGTTGTACTCTAACATTGTTCTGACATAGTTTCACAAAATGATTTATGTAGAATATTTTGTTTACCGGCCAAAAGGACGACGTCTTCTGAGCAGCTCCTGAGATCCTTCAGAGCAGACTGAGAGAGAGGAGGGGCTGCAGTGAGCTTCTCCGATGAGATAAATCCTTCACGTTTACTTTTTTTTGATTAAGTGAAACCTGCGCGTTGCCCAAACGTCTACCCGACTGGAACACCCACTGACACAACACGAAGTAACCATTGCAATTAATTAGAAATTAACAAAAAAAACAACGTGAAAAATGGACATCCATTAGAATGCGCACCAACTGCTGCTTAGCCTTCCTGTGGGAGGGTCAAAAAGGACAACCCACAGATTGACGTCACATGGGAACTATGTATTGTTAGCAGAATTGGTTCAGCATGGGGTGTTTCCTGCTTCAATTTTGTTTAAAAGTCCGGCCGGGTCTCCATCTAGAATTTCAGGGTTTGATGACCAGGTGCGCTTATGGGAGCTCGAGGTAAAAATTAGTCAAATCACTTTGAGAAAGAAGGAGCTGGGTTTTGAACAGCAGAAACTGGAGTTAGAGAGGCTGAGGTCCGTATAAATGAGCTGGAGCTTAGGGCAGTTCCTTCGTAGCCTAGGAAGGATGATTTGGATGTATGTAAAAATGTTCGTTTAGTCCCTGCTTTTAACGAACGTGATGTGGATAAATATTTTACACAGTTTGAAAGGGTGGCGCTCACGTTAAAATGGCCTAGCGAGGTGTGGACCCTGATGTTACAGAGTGCATTGACTGATAAAGCGCAGGAGGCATATGTCTCTCTGTCTGTGTCAGATAGCCGCAATTTTGAGACGGTGAAAAGGGCTATTTTACGTGCGTATGAACTTATGCCTGAAGCGTATTGACAAAAGTTTTGACAGCTAAAGAAACAATACAATCAGATGTACGTTGATTTCGTTAGGGACAAGGAAGCACTCTTCGATCGGTGGTGTGCTGCAAACGGGGTGTTGGACTTTACGCAGCTTAAACAGCTTGTGTTGATGGAGGACTTTAAGGGTGGATTGCCAGAAAGGATTACAACCTACTTAAATGAAAATAAAGTCTCTGATGTGTCAAAGGCTGCGGTGCTTGTGGACGAGTACATCCTGACACATAAATATAGTTTTGACCGTCCACAAAGTTTAAATAGATTTGACAAAATGGTTAGTGCTGGGAGGGAAGGTGTTAACGCTGTTGTATTTGGTGAATTTGATATGTCGGCGGTACAAGGTGGGAGTAGGTTCTCGTCAAATCATGGGGCAGATGTGAAATCGGACGTGACATGTTTTTATTGTAAGGAGAGGGGACACATTGTGCCCACTTGCCCGGTGTTACTGAAGAGGAACTCTAAGCCGGTGTCAGTCATTAAAACTTTAAACGACATCACTCAGTCACCTTCCACAAAGTTGCTGTGTGCATATGATGATTTTAAGCCTTTTGTGATGGATGGGTTTATATCTGTATTCCATGCTAACGTGAAAATCCCTTTAAAAATATTGAGGGACACAGCGGCCTCTCAGTCTTTTATCTTGGAGGGGATCTTGCCTTTGGGTGTTGATACTAAGATTGATACTGTTGTTACCGTGCGTGGCTTTAATATGCAGGACATTAGTGTACCTCTACATAGAGTCACGGTCCACTCTGAGCTGTGATCGGGTGATGCGGTGGTCGGTGTGCATCCTATTTTTCCCAATGCGGGGGTTTTCATGATCATGGGAAATGACTTGGCGGGAGGCCAGGTTTTAGTGACTCCAGGCGTTACGCCCATCCCGACTGTGCGTACCTGTCCTGATGAGCTGGCTCGTACCTGTCCTGATGTTTTTGTCATGCGCAATTACGCGGGCAGCCCATAAGGTTCCGTCGTGGTATTCAGTGACCATAATCCGTGTTTTTTTTTGGAGTGTATGCGCAATAAGAACCGCCGCCTGATTAACTGGTCTCTGACTCCAATCTTTCAACATCTCTATACAACATGTTCGGGGAAAGGACAATGTAGTGGCAGACGCACTTTGTTTTTGTTGATTGTTGTTGTTTTTTTCCCTCTCTTCTCTTTCTCATGTTTTTTTTTCTTTCCTTGTATGGGTTGTTAACGTTATCCCATTCAAAGTCTTTTGGTGGGGGGGGGGATGTTACGTGCCATGGCACGTCATTAGTACGTTTTTTTTCTTTTAGACATGGTTGCTAATGGTTGTACTTATAAGATTTCAGGGGGGATATTTTTTGGAGTAGCTGTTTAACTTCAGCTTAATTTAATTGGTTCACGCTATTGGAAGGCGTTGATGGTCCACCAATAAATAGGCTGGGGTTGTGCTGATCAGAGAGAGAGAGTAGCCGAGGAAGAAGCAGTGAGAGACGAGGAAGACAAAAAGAAAATGTTGACGTGGGGCACACTCGACCTGGGCGCTGAAGATGGAAGCGTGGACGACCTGCTGGCCTTGGAGTTTTTTATTGTTACCTAATTAACCACCCTGGAGCTGGATTCGACCTGGTGAGACCAATTGGCATATTTTCACCTTTTTGTTTACATTAGGTGGGGGCCTTTTTTTCCTTTTATAGATGGCCTCCCTTCTCACCTTATAGACCCATTTACAGCCTACGTCATCAAGCAGCTGCGCGCGCACCGTGGCCACATCAGTGTGGCGGCTCGTAGTGTATTATCAAGCTACGCTAGCGGGTTATCGGTAATTGATCGCAAAGCTTACTTTAATAAGTTAACTTTGAGCAATGGCCATCAGCTTCCTGATCCGTGTACAGTTACTGAATGGGAGGATGACGTGAGTAAGTGGCCTAGCATTCAGTGGCCTGATATTTACACGTATTTGGTGGAGAAACCTAGCGTGTACACAAGAGAAAAACTACGAGCATACAAATCACTCGATGCGTATGACTACGTTGTTTGTGGACATGTACAGGAAGTGCTATATAATGATATGGACGCAGATTTCTGTGTTTTAAAGTCCAAAGTCCTCCCCAGTCAGAGACAAAGCGTAAAGACTACAATGTATGAGGCTTGGGTAATCGTCAACAAAGTGGAGAACTACATTCTCACAGCAAACTGCACCTGTATGGCAGGGTAAGTTAATTTTGGTTCTTGATATGCATAATTTGCTTCTGTTTTAGGCCACTGAAATTTTAGATTTTACATTATTTTCAGTGTAAAATGTTTTATTTGCATTGCTCAGATAACTTAATCATTACATATTCAAAAATATTAATCCAGAGCTCACAGTGGCTTGAATTACAGAAGCTAATGAAAATCACAAATGTTTATTTACAATCAAAGTCAGAACTTAGTCAGGAAACATTCAAAAGTGACATTTACACCATAACATGTTAGTAATTTCCAACATTTCAGTCTAGGATCATGCTGCTGATGTTGACAGAGGCAAAATAAGGCCCACTTTGATAATTATTAAATTTTCAGGGACTCCAGACTACTGTAACTTCTTTATACAGTACAAGTAACAAAGTTCACACTCATTTCATTTTTATTCATAACATGCATTGGCCTCTACTCCTAATTAAAAATTGTTTGAGCGACTAAAGCATTTAATTATAAATCATTATTAATAGAGAAGTGGCTAAAAACATTGTTAACAGTCTGAACTTCACAGGTAAAATATAACCCAGCTGAGTGCAGTGTGGAGCCCTGCGTTTACATTTCCATCTCACTTTTGAAGATGTGGATGTAATATACCACCCTAACTATCTTTGTTTGTTTTTTTAATAGTGCTGACAGATGACGACATCCTAGAACTGCGGGCTGTGGACCCAGATTGTGCAGTGCTGACGAGCTTCGACAACAGTGACACGGACACAGCTTCATCTGACGAAAACTATGAGGAGCATCGAGATTTACCGGAGCCCTTAACTGCTTTATTTAGCACATCATCCAGAGACCTCACACCCGATGAACTAAAGGTGAAATGTGAGGAAACATTTCACCTGCTGAAAACTAAACACACACCTGATCAGTGCAAAAGGCTGGAAGCTGTGACCCGACAGCAGTCGTCTAGGGAGTGGAACATCCATAGAGCTGGTCGAATCACAAGCACCAAATTTCATCGTGCCACCACTTCGGACATGATCAGCAACACATATCTGATGGATGTAATGCAGTACAACCACAGAGATTTAAATGTACCATCTGTGCTGTGGGGACAAAACATGGAGGAAACTGCACGACAAACATACACTGATTTAATGGCCAAAACACATGAAGATTTTTTTTGTTTGGACAACTCTTTCACTTTAAAGCAATCACACCCATACTACCATCAGATCCAACTCCACATGTTTGTGTGTGATGTCAAATACTGTGACTTTGTGTTGTGGTCAAAACAACAACTTATTCTACAGCGTGTTATAAAAAATCTAGCGTTTCTACAAGAGACCCTGCCAAAAGCTCAAAACCTTTTTATCTCAGGTTTGTTGCCAGAACTCCTGACCAGAAGACACGATCCTGCCTTTGAGTACGGCAAAATGATCAGCTGTGTTAAGTGCAATAACTACTTTCACTACAGCTGTGCAAAAATCAAAAGGAAATCAGCAACTTGGATCTGTGAGGAATGCCAGATGTTTTTGGCCTAAATGTAAAATGCCATGAATTTGTGCATAAATAAGAAATGTCAGGTTTTTTTTTTATACTTTATGTTGTGTACCAACATTTTTTTGTCATAGGTGGTCTGTTATTTACCTTGATCTTTGCAGCCATTCATAATCTGATGTTGATTGTTTTAAATAAATCTTATATTAAACATCTTAATTTTTTGGTAGGCTTCTAATCTGTTTTTCATGTCAAATTCAATTATTAGGATTAATTTTGAACCACATTGTACCTGTATATACAATTTGGAAGAAATACACAGGTTCTAATTTAATTAAATCGTTTGTTTATTGTTAGACAGGTGACAGTTTATTGATCTACTGCAGTACATCAACATTTAAAAGTTCATTTCAAGTGATGTGGATCAAATTGCACACATCAATGTAAAAAATTTCAGAACATTACTTTTTATGCAGTTAGTTACTTTTTAGGAACAACACTTTTACAGAGGTTTGTGAGTTGTGTAAAGTTGCACTTAACAGTTGAATAAGAAAACTGAGATCCTTCCAGTTTATGTTTTAACTTTTGATGTTCAGCCTGTAGCGTGTCAAACTCCTGACGCAGGTGGGCATATTCATTCTGAAGTTGACAGTGCCTCAGGTTCAGATCATCATATTCAGTCCTCGGGACTACATCTTCTTGTGCTGAAAGTTATGAAAAGAAACGGTAAGCAAATGCACCAAAAAGCTCACAAATACTGAGAAATACTCACAGGCCCCCGTCGGAACCCGTTGCACCGCTGTAGCCCCAGGACTAGGCACCAAGGCCAGGGAACCGAGGACGTACACCCCTCAGGCCTGGGCCCAACAGGACCAGAGGTCCCGAGCCCTACCAGGCAGCCCCCAGGCCGAGCCGACACATGCCCAAGTGCCCCGCCCCAACACAGAGGGCCCCAAGCACACTGGCAAGCAAAGGCACATCCCACTAGGGGGCCGCGTGGTAGGGGCGCGACACCAAGCAGCCCCAGCTGTATCAAAGAGGGGGCAGTATAAGTCCCGGCCTGACAAATAGTCATTCATACACAGACACAATCACACATACCTACCCTCATTCTCACCCTCACTCACTCAAAGACATACAATAACGACACATTCCATTCATATTCCCGATACGCACTCTATACCATCCAGGTCCAAGACATGTACCTGCCCCCTACATGGGGCAACCCATGCCCAAACCTAGGAGGTAGGCCCATTAATTCCAGGGTAGGAGAGGAACCGACATCAAGATCCGGCCCAACCCACACCCAGCCGACAGGACAGGACACCCGAGTCCAAACAACCCCAGGGAGGGCGTAGCGCCAGCCCCGCCCACAGCAAACCCCCAGGTCCCGAACCCTCCATAGTCCAGGACAAAACCCCACAGCTTGCCCTTCTACTGGACCCCACCCCCGGAATGGCAGCCATGAAACCAGGGGGTAGCAAGAGGAAGAAAAAATAACAAGACCCCGACACACACACCCTGATCTCCAGATGTGCTGTTGATGTGTGTTGTTGTAAAGTGCAATTAAAAAAAGGGAAAGAAGAAGGAGAAAAGGCTGGCATAATGCCAGTTTCCCCTCCATCCTAACTCTAATCCAAACCCTTACTGTCTAAATGCATCATTGGAAGTGAGCACAGGCTCAGGGGGCGAGAGTAGTGCCATCCTGCCACCTACAGTATAGCCATAGTGCCCACCCCAAGTTCCTATATGTGAATGTCAAGAGGATGTTATGAGTGAATATCTAAGGTGTATAGTAAAATTGAGTCCCAGGTGGCTCTAGACAACAGAGATGTAAAATTGTTGCAGCATACCCGAGTCCCAAAATCCCTACATGTATGAAATTTGAAAATGAAGAGGGTGGAGGTGCATGGTGAGGGATGGGGAGAAAAATAACTGCAGGATCAAATGCTCCCGCAGAGAGTCAGCTCCCCCGCTGACACAACAGGCCTTCCCAGTTCCCCAAGGTCCATCCAAGGAGTGAGGCCAAAACACCTCTCCGACCGCCAGGCCTATTGAGCTCCAGACCAGAGATTGACTGGGCCACGAGAGCCGCCAGCAGCAGGACCAACACCCCACACACCCCAGGGCCGCTAAGACCCCCACGAACCATAGTCGACCCGCCACCCAAGTGGACGCCAAATCCCACAAGGATGACCCGGCCAAGAGCGCCCGTCCAACCACCGACAGAGCCAGGAAGCACCGGGAGCGGTGAAGACGAAGGAAAGATGAAGGACAAGGAAAACAAAGAAGAAGACGTTGTTGTTGTTGTATGTGGGACGTACTTGACCTGGGTGCTGAAGACGGCGGCGTGGGCGACCCGCTGGCCTTGGAGGGTTTTTTTAACCTAATTAACCACCCTAGAACTGGATTCGACCTGGTGAGACCGATTGACATGTTTTCGCCTTTTTGTTTAAATTAGGTGGGGGGCTTTTTTAACTTAGCCCGGTACTCTGTGGCTTCGACGGCTCCGTATGGAGTTGGCCCTCTGGGGTACCTTTATATTTTTTTTGAATCGGCTCACCAGTTCCGACTTTAATTTTATTACTTTGGGATCCTGGGGACACGGGGAAGCTGAGGGTCTGGGCTCTCCTTTTTTTCCCTTTACAGATCTGCAGGAGACGACGTAGCCAGAGACACGTAGCCGGAGAGCCTAAAATAAAACTTTTTTTAAACCCTCATTCTTGGTCTCGTGTCCCTTAGTATGCTACGTTCCTTTGGGTCGTAACAATCTTTTACCCGCTTCTTCCATTTTGGGTCATGGGGGTCGCCGGTGCCCATGTCAAGCAATCACTACGAGGGCGGGGTACACTCTGGATGGGTCGCAAGTCCATCACAGGGCCACATAGAGAAAAACGAGACAAACAACCATTCACTCTCTCACTCACACCTAGGGACAATTTAGAGTTACCAATCAGCCTAACATGCATGTTTTTGGTCTGTGGGAGGAAACCGGAGTACCTGGAGAAAACCCACGTATGCACGGCGAGAACATGAAAACTCCACCCAGAACAGCCCCTGGACTGGGATTTGAACCAGGGACCAGCTCGCTGAGAGGCAGCATCTCTACCAGTTGTGCCACCATGCTCCCCAAACTTAAATCCCAAAAACGAAATTAATTCCTACCTTTATTCGCCTCCAGATCATCTTGTGTACTCCCCAGCTTTCCAGTCCTGACCATCATCCTGCTGGGTGTCCAGTTCTGTTCCATTTAAAGCCATTTCTATTGCTCATTAAAGCAATAACTTGTTTTCTAGTCAAGTGATTGAACAGCTTCTCGTTTCCCCTTATAGCTGTGATCATGTCTGAGGAGAGACCAACTGGTTAGGTTCAAGAATAACTCAATTTTATAAGGTTGAATCGGGTCCTCTGGACGGATTCTTCTTTATTGAAACGTTTCGTCTTTTTCACTTTTCAGTCCCTTCAGACTGAAAAAGTCTTTTGGAAAAAGACAAAATGTTTCAACAAAGAAGAATCCATCCAGAAGACCTGACTCAGCCTCGTTAGATTTATCTACCTGGATTATTGAGCATGCATCAGGAATTTACCAGAGTGTTTGCTGTTCAGGTGGAGTTTAATTTCATTAAACTGGTAGAGGAAAACAACAGCTCTTTCAGTCACTTTAAAGTAATGCTTTGTTTTGAACTATACGTAACATAAAATACATTGTGATCTCTAGTTGAGAAGTTGTTTTTCAAAGTTAGGCAAGGATATTTCTGTTGTACTTTTTATGTGTCTCTCTGTTGCTATTTGTGTGTTTAAAGTGCACACAGGGCTCAGTCTAAAAGTTTAAACTCTAACTCCTAACAGCCGTATACTATAAATCATGTCGACAGGTTTGTTGCTGATAATTGCAGCTTTTCTTCACCCTGCCTTTTGGCTTGTGAACCTTTAGCTGACCAGCACCTTCCCACTTGTCCAGGTCATGTTTCACAGGGGAAATTTCTTCTAAAAAAATACCAACAGGTTCAGCACCCTGTGACAAATTGTAGGTATAGCACGACTGTATTACACCCACTGTACTCACCTTAAACTTTGAGACTTCCTGGTTTCAAACAAGGTGACCTATAGTCAGTTTGAGAGTATGAATGTTTTATTTTTTTCTGATTTACTTAGTCAGTTCCAAACCAGCCACTAGGGAGCATAAGCCAGTGTATCTCTTGTGCCGGTCCAAAGCCCGGGCATCCGATGTAAAACACTTTTGCCAAAACAATAATGCGAGTTCATCAAAGTGAAACCATACCGGATCGGTCGAGGCCCGGGTTAACAACGACCACCACCGGTGCTGTTGACAAACAGGGTGCCGGCGGAAATTGTGCTACTGTTAGTCGAAGACCCCGAGGAGGGAAACGTGTCAGGAGACAGAGGGAGAGGAGGAAAGTGAAGAATGTAGGACTGAGGGTTGCAACTCTAAATGTGGGGACAATGACAGGCAAAGGTAGAGAGCTGGCTGACATGATGCAGAGAAGAAAGGTAGATGTTTTATGTGTCCAAGAGACCAAGTGGAAGGGCAGCAAGGCCCGCAGCATTGGAGCAGGGTTCAAACTGTTTTACCATGGTGTGGATAGAAAGAGAAATGGAGTAGGGGTGGTCCTGAAGGAGGAGCTGGCAAAGAATGTAGTAGAGGTGAAGAGAGTGTCAGATAGGGTGATGTGTCTGAAGGTAGAAGTAGAAGGTCTGATGCTAAACATCGTCAGTGGTTATGCTCCACAGGTTGGATGTGATGGGGAGGAGAAAGATACATTTTGGAAAGATTTGGATGAAGTGATAGAGAGTATTCCCAGGGAGGAAAGAGTGGTGATTGGAGCAGACCTGAATGGACATGTTGGTGAAGGAAACAGAGGGGATGAGGAAGTGATGGGTAGGTTTGGTGTCAAGGAAAGAAACCAGGAAGGACAGATGGTGGTGGATTTTGCCAAGAGAATGGAAATGGCTATAGTCAATACCTATTTCCAAAAGAAGAGGAACATAGAGTGACCTATAAGAGTGGAGGAAGGAGTACGCAGGTTGACTACATTCTGTGTAGAAGAGGAAACATTAGGGAGATTGGAGAGTGTGGCCAGACAGCATAGAATGGTTGTGTGTAGAATGACTGTTGTTGTGAAGAAGAGAAAAAGAGTAAAACCAGAGAAGAAGACCAAATGGTGGAAGCTAAAGAAGGAAAGAGAAATTCAGAGACGAACTGTTAAAGGCTCTGGGTGGTAAGAAAGAGCTTCCAAATGACTGGGCTACTACAGCAACAGCAATTAGAGAGACAGCTAGGAAGGTACTTGGTGTGTAATCTGGACAGAGAATGGATGATAAGGAAACCTGGTGGTGGAATACTGAAATGCAGGACACCGCTCAAAGAAAGAGGTTAGCCAAGAAGAAATATGACAGTGAGAGGACTGAAGAGAGGAAACAGGAATATAAGGAGATGGGACATAGAACAAAGAGGAAAGTAGCCTGGTTTGATTCCAGAGACCATTATCACCACTGTTTACATTTATCACTACTGTTTACATTTATTACTACAGTTTACATTTATCACTACTGTTTACATTTACATTTACACTACTTTTTATATCCACACTACTGCTGATATATATATTCTTTTTACTGGCCTTATTGCATATGCCACTTTACCTCTATTCCAATATCAACTACCTCATACATATACTGTGTACATAAACTTCATATGCTGCTTTATCACTTTATTACAAATGACAATGTCAGAACCTTCATTTTATTTTATAGATATACTTTTTATACTTTTATACTACTATGCAAAAACTCAGGACAGTATTACACTTTTATTATTTCATTTTATGCTTATGTTTATTAAATGTTTTAGTGTTTTAGTGTTTAAATGGTTACTGTTGCACCGAGGGACTGAGAGAAATGCAATTTCAATCCTGTGTATGTCCTGGACATTTTGCAGTTTTGACAATAAAGTTGACTTTGACTTTGATTAACATGAATGTTGGGTTAATTGGTGATTCACTTTGGAGGGAGTGTGAGAATAAACGGTTGTCTTGATAAATCAGAGTCAGAGTCAGAGTCAGAGAGAATTTATTGTCATTTGCACCGCATGTAGTACATGTGTTGAAAACGAGATTATGTACACAGGGTCCCAGTTACATCCAACAACAAATGCAAGAGAAAAACAATAATAACATCTAGGATTAACTAAGAGAGACATCAGCTAGTAATACACTAAGCCCTAATGTAGTAGAAAAACATCATTATAAACAGCAGCACGAACATGAGCAGATGGTCACAGATGAACGCAGATAGTCACAGATGAACGCAGCAACAAGAAACAGATCAGTATCAGCATGATGTGACATTTTGCAGTGTTTATTCTTATTATTTATTTATTCATGAGTCTGACAGCCTCAGGGTAGAAGCTGTTCCTCAGTCTAGTGGTTCTACATTTGATGCTCCTCAACCTCCGTCCCGAGGGGAGTGGTGCAAAGAGTGAGTGTGCTGGGTGAGTGAGGTCTTTCATGATGCAGATGGCTCTTTTTCTGCATAAATCTGTAACAACAGGTGACTTGATCATGATTTGGCGCCCCACTGTTCACCAAATAACAACGGAGGAGAGCTACTATTTTGGATGAATTGATGAATTATTAGATGGACTGGTTTGTGCTGTATCTTCTAGATCAGGGGTCTGCAACCTGCGGCTCTCGAGCCACATGCGGCTCTTTGGTTCCGCTGCAGCGGCTCTTTCAAGCTTTGACCACAACTGACATAAAACTGAATTTTATTGGTTGTTATAACAACTAAAAGGAATAGTTTTAGCAGTTTTCCTGTCATTTATTTTGCAAATTTATGAATACTAGAAACATTACAAGGAGTAAGACATACTCACTTTCACTTAAAGCCCCACTGACATGATTTTTTAATTTTCATAAAATTGCTCAAAATATATATCTTTTATCATTTAAATATGTTCATTTTTGCAAACAAAATGCTAAATCACTTTAATTTTGCTTTAAAAGTGATTTTGAACTTCAAGCCGTGTTTAATCATGGGAAATCCAATTACACACGAACGCACCATCTGTGATGTAACACTGGGCAGAGGGCTCTGGTCTCTTTAATAGCGGACCATTTAAAACCCGACAAATTTATCAATCTATGTGAAGATTTGAGCTATTTGTCTTCATTTTGGGAAGCAGAAAATAGTTTGGGTGATGGAACAAGAAACAACAGGATCTAATTTAGGTCTGATGCTGTATCAGACTTACCTTCATGTCGAGCTGCTCATACCTGCGCACTGTGACAAGCCCAGAGCTCTGCCCGGTGTGACATCACAGATGGTGCGTTCGGGTGTAATCAGATTTCCCATGATTAAACACGGCTTGAAGTTCAAAATCACTTTTAAAGCAAAATTAAAGTGATTTATCATTTTGTTTGCATAAAGGAACATATTTAAATGATAAAATATATATATTTTGAGCAATTTTATGAATAGTAAAAGAATCATGTCGGTGGACCTTTAATGCTTTATTTCTTCAAAGTAGGATATGTCATTTTTCAACAACTAAAAAAAGTCACATTTGGATGCATAGTTTATTGTTTTAGTTTTTAGAAACTGGGCAAAAACTGCATTTTTTTTCCTTCTTTACAAGAATTTCATCTTTTTATTTTGTCATAGAATGTAAAAATAAATGTTAAAAATCATTAGATATTTTTAGTTTTGTAAAATCACGCTTACTGTCCAGAAAAGCACCCTCCAACATATTTAAAGTGGTCTGTGGGCCACCAGTTGAGAATCCCAGTTGTAGCAGGTATTGCGGCTCCGGACACATTTAATTTAGTGAACAAAGGGGCAGAAATGGCTCTTTTGATCGTAAAGGTTGCAGACCCCTGTTCTAGATAAACACCAGAAAAATGTAGAAGTTCATTGTTACATGTGATCAAACTAATCAAAATCAAAAGAATGAAACAACAAATTCAACTATTATTCCAAAGCTAATCCTTTTTAATCAGAAAAATATGTGTGATATTTACCTATGGATATGAAACAATCTAAAATTACACATCTTAATTTGATTATTGTGGCCTTTAAAAGTTAATCAACTGTCTTAGGGAATGTGGTGACTAAATCAGTGTTGGTTGGTACTAGGTAGTTTTTCTGCCATTGTTTTTTTTATTTTATTTTTTTTTTACCTTTGTTACTTGAAGGTTCCTTTGAGATTAGAAAAAACAACTGAAACAATATTTGACATGAAATCTAGTAATGACATGTTTACAAGTAAAAAATATATATCTTCTCAAATTTAAATGTTTTAGATTGCATGATTGTGTTCATACATTTTATATCTTTTTCTGATAATATTTTTACTTTGAATTAATAAAAACCTATTTTCCATGAAAATGTATAAGGATTTTACAGCAGAACGAAAAAAAAAGCTAGGAGCTTGTAAATAATTTGTATCTAACTGTGATAGAGTGGTCATTTTAGCTGTGGTTTATTGTCAGCAAAAGGAAGCTTTGTGTTGACGATTCACAGGGTGGAAAATGGTGAAGGTCAAAGAGCTGTAACTTTAAGAAACTTTACAAGAAATAATTACACGTCTTTATCACAGGGAGGCCCGAGCAGCTTGTTGCTTGCTGCTTTTGAAGGTTACAGTCACATCACACAGGGAGCAAGAGGCGCAACATTGCTTTGCTTACACATTTGTCTATAACCCCCCCAAAAACTGTTTTACCTGCTAATTGTTTCCAGCCTATTCCTATTTCAATAGATGGTTCAACCTTTGCCACCTTAATGCACTGGAAAACTTTTAGAAGAACATCTACAGCCGCAGTTAGAAAGTGAAGAATCCCTTATCTGATTTACTCTAGCTTTCAACAATACAACATAAGCCGAGGCAACTCAGTCTTTATTGATCCTTTAAAAATTATGTATTTATAAGTGCAAGCATGTAAATCTAAACATGCCATCTAAGTATATATAATGTATATAGACATTGAGTGACAGTTCAGCAGAGCAGGACTGACAGAAGCAGACAACTCTCATCCGTCTGTGGATTCAGTGATTGAAGCTAAAATAAAGTGACAGCTAAGCAGATGAACAGTTTCAATATATTTGTAAAATAAATACTTTGACAGCCAGTAAAACATTGTACAAGATGTTCATTGTTATTTGCAAGTTTCTTTATTCTTAACAAAAATGGTTAAATCATGTAATCTGGAGCAGTTTCAAGTGAGAATCTTTGTGTCCCCATCCAGAGGACTTCCTCAGTCCTGACAACCAGATCTGTCCCATAGGTAGCCTTTACTCCTGTGTTTCAAGCCAACCTCCAGTTGGAATCTCAGAAGTACACATTTGCACATGCAAAACAAACCCATACAAAACAATCAGTCATCATGAACAACAATAAAATGTTTAAAATGTTGCCTTTGTGATGGCTTTGTTTCTAGGTGTTACCACTCAGCCTCCTACACAAGCTGAGGCTCCTTCCCCACCAGAGAGATTACATTCCATGTCTCAAGGGTCAGCTTTGGTGAGCCAGGGTCAGAGCACCAAGGCACCCTCCTTCGGCTACTGGCATCATGCACCCAGCCCCATATGGACCCTCCTTCAGCCTTTGCTCCAAGGTGGGACCCCGGTAACTCACATCTGGACAAGGGATGCTGAGGCCCTTGATGTTTTCTGACCATACAACTATTTTGAATAGTTCAATTGCCGGTTCAAGCCCCGGTACCGACAACATCGAGAATGTGGGTGGGATAAGTGAAGCAGGCACACCTGTCTCCACCATCATCTGCCCCACTCTGGGCCCTTGAGCAAGGCCCTTAACCCCCACCACCTGCTCCCCCGGGCACCCTAGATATCAGCTCTCTGCTCCACACAGAGGGCTGTGTTAGCTCGGTGGTCTGTGGTTGTGTCAAAAGGGCATCCGGCGTAAAAACAATTGCCAAGATATTGTGCAACCAGTTCGGTGTGGTGACCCCTGATGACAGAAGAAGCCGAAAGAGGGAAAAAATAATAATAAATAAATAAGGTCATATTCAAGGTCAGAAATATCAAATCTTTACTCTAAAATTGCAGTTGTGTTTATGTCCATGTCCCTACTTAGAACTAACTCTTATTTTTGTTTGTTAGTCCATTGTAAGACAAGGTTTCAAACCAAATGATCAAATTTTATTTTGATAGATTAAATATTCTTTATAAAAGACCAACATTCCTGATGGACAGTACTTGCCCTGTTGATTGTGACAGACCACTAATAATAATAATAATAATAATAATAATAATAATAATAATAATAATAATAATAATAATAATAATAATAATAATAATAATAATAATAACTCTTAACAGGAACTCGCAGGTCTGAACACATCACACCAGTTCTGTCCTCCCTTCACTGGCTCCCTGTGCGGTCCAGAATACTGTAGTCTTTAAGATTCTTCTGCTGACCTTCAAATGCCTAAATGGCCTTGCACACTTTTATCCCTCCGAGCTACTGGAACCATACGTTCTCTCTCGTGCCCTGAGATCATCCGATCAGCTGCTTTTGGCTGTTCCTAAAACAAGACTGAAGCTCAGAGGAGAACGGCCATTTTCAATCATGGGCCCCAAACTCTGGAATAACCTGCCCCCCAACATCAGACAGGTCACCTCCTTTCCTCAGTTTAAATCTCTGCTTAAAAACTCATCTGTTCTCGCAGACATTTCTCACAGTGTGAGTTGATTTAATGTTTTGGTTTGTTTTTTGGTTTGTTTTTTTTGTTCTGTGCTTCTACGTTTTAAATAATTGTATTAATTCTTCAGTATAATCATTAGTGTTTTTGTTTTTTTTACTGTTGTTGTTGTTAAGCACTTTGATAAAAGTTTCTGTTTAAATGTGCTTTACAAATAAAGTTGACTTGACTAATAATAATAATAATAACAAAAATAATAACAATAATAATAATGGTAAATGGTAAATGGAGCTTATTTATATAGCGCTTTCCAACCCCCTATGAGGGGCCCCAAAGCGCTTTACAATACCAACCATCCACCCATTCATACACACATTCATACACCGGTAGCGGCAGACTGCCATGCAAGGCGCTTTCCAGTCCTACCGGGAGCAACTCGGGGTTAAGTGTCTTGCCCAGGGACACAACGACACATGGTGTGGGGAACCGGGATTCGAACCTCCAACCTTCCGATCGGGGGACGACTGCCATTACCACTACGCCACGGCCGCCCCAATAATAATAATAATAATAATAATAATAATAATAATAATAATAATAATAAATTAGTTTGACAACTATTTTAGGACATACCTGCAGACAAAAAAATAATTAGACCCTTTTTTCAACTTTCTCAAAAAGAAACTGATGTACAAAAAAGTTTTGCACATTTTTAAATAAATATTTTTAATTCAAATGTAACACTTGTAAATCTGGATCATAAGAATTTAAGCAGAATCCCAATGTTATGTTTTTCCTAGAAAACAGCTACATCTCTGAGTACGCATCCAAGTTTAATCCATTAGTGACACTAAAGTGGTTGAAGGACAGAACTACTTTACAGCTTTCTAAAATTTATGTGACTGTTTTCAATAAGAATGCCAAATCTGAAAAACTTTTACTGCAATAAAGCTTTCTGGCAGAACAAGAAAAAAGTAGAAACCCTTTGAGTGACTGTGCAGTGTCGCTGCTTCCTCCCCCATTACCCCACAATGGAGTGCCAGTCATCACAGCTGTTGACAGACCACCAGGGTAATAAAAAGGTATTGAAAGTGAATAAAGCAGCAGGAACGAGGAAGGTCGCAAGAGATGATAGAGTATGGTGAAAGTAGAGTGGACTTGAGCAAAAATGTTTGAGATAAACTCAAAGTGGATTATTGAAAAGGATGGTGGGGGTGGGGGAGATTCAGACTGAAATAAAAATAGAGAATTAATAAGGGACCAAGTGAAAGTTTGAGTGGAGAAATCAAAAGACAGATTCAGCAATGAGGGGAAAGAAAAGGTCAGTGAGTGGATTGGGTCTTCCAAAAATCTTGTGGAGTGATATCAACACCATCCTCCTCCTCCGTCGTCATTGTCTTCTTCGTCATCATCTTCTACTTCTTCATCTTTGTCGCCGTCTTCTGCTTCATCCTAAGACTTATGTGAAGATCCTGAACAAGAGAACTCTGCACAACAGAGCTGTCAGCATGTGGGACGACAAGCTCGGAGGTTAGAAGCTCCAGTGGAGGACTCTTTACAAACCTCCAACAATAAAATGGACTGGTCATCTTCAATGGAGGATCCTTCACAGCGCCATTGCAACAAACTCTTTTTTATCAGTCATCAATCCTGAGGTTTTAAACAAGTGTCCTTTTTACAGTTTATCTGAGAGTTTTTTTCATGTTTTTACAGATTGTGTATGGCTTCAATCTAATGATGAAGATCTTTACCCATTTTTACACCGTTTTCACCATACAGTATATGTTTTTATTAATAGAGTACATTAAAGCAAAGCCACTACGTTTAAATCCCAAACTTTAACCGTTTCAGTGACTGATGCAAAAATGGCTGTTTACTTGTCTCGCAGGGACAGCCTGCAGTCTGGACCCCAACTTGATGCCGTGGCTCTGTGGAAGTGCAACATCAAGTCCAGACTGCTGTTGGAGTTTTGCTTCCACAGAGACACATGGACATCTGGAGAATTTTGTGAAACTGTGGGGATTTAAGAAGTTTTTATGCACCATTTCTGATCAGGGAGAACTACAATACAACAAGCTCCTCATGTAAATATTTTATTTTAAGCTTGTCCAGATCAATTTTTTTTAACACTGTTGTGTTAACTTTTTGTGTAAACAAAGTTTTGTTAAAAAATCTTTGTCTTCTTGGTCATCTTCTTTGTCGTCTTCTTCATTTTCTTCCTTCTTCTTCTATCGACTTTTCCCTCTTCTCACAGCAAGTCATCCTCCTCCAGCTCACTCTGTCCTCTGCATCCTCTGCCCTCACTCCAACTATACCTCCATGTCCTCTCTAACTGCATCCATACATCTTCTCTTTGTCTTTTTCCTGACAGCTGCCTTTCTAACATTTTTCTACCAATATACCCACTGCTCCTCCCGATGTCCAAACCATCTCTGGCCTCTATAACTTTATCTTCTTGTTCAGCTGTGCTGTACCTCTGATGATCTCATTCCTAATCTTATCCATATTTAGATATTTAAACCCATCAATATAAGGTATATGGTTTTGTCTGAATGTGTCGGATGAAAAAATACTGTCAGAACCCAAAAAATACTTCATGAAGGTTTTATTTTGTATGTTGTTTTCACAAATATTTTCTGTTTAAACTTAATTTATTCATGTTTTTCAGTCCTAATTTATTTTGTTCTGAGAAAAATGTAAATCTTTTTTTATTTATTGCGATACCACGTCTGCATTGCGCCGAACACTTGACACGTTCTAGGGTGTTGCTGCTTTATATTTAAAAGTGTTTCCAAAAATGTGTCCCTCATTAGCTACTAGGGCTGGATGATATGGCCAAAATTTTTATCACGATATATTTCTTAATTTCGGTCGATATCGATATAAACAATTGTAGTGATTCACCTGTCCTTCTGAGACTGTACTGGACCACACTCTGATCTCTGAACTGTCCAAATAACACCTTTTCACTGAATCTCTCAGTGAAACACATAAACACTGTTTTATTCCATTAATTTGAATCAAAGGGACGAATTAAATCACAAGAGACTCTCTTTAGACTTTTAATTTTGTTCTAAATTCAAATATATCAACATAACTGTGTGTCATGTTATGATCATGTGTTATTCGTATGAGCTGAATGGTATTATTCTTCAATATTGGTGGTAATTAATTACTCTGTCTGAAGTTGAATAATATGTCAAGTTGAACTTTTCAGATTTGTTTAGAAGTTAGAATCAGCTTAATCAGTAATCTTATAACTGGCTCCTGTTTTCTGTCTCCTCTTAAAACAATCTGCTTCTCTGTTTTTCTAAACAATTCTTCCTTACCTTCACTTCACGTCAACTAATCTCCTCCCATTCCCTGATTGAACTGACCAATCGGGAAGGAGAAAGTCACTGACGTCAGATCCTCTTTAAAAGTTCTAAACTTCCTGGAACTTTCAGAAGTTGCTGCGAGGAAGGTGAAATGTAATGACTTTCTTTCTAAGCTGGAGGACTTTGACCAAGCTCCAAAGGTCTAGTTCACCAGCCAGAGTTAACAGCAAGACTGCTGTAAACTCACTTGAGCGTTAAGCTCCAAACTTGGAATGAAATTCCTTCTTGAAAAATACTTTATTCTGAAAACCAACCGGAACTGACCACTACTTTGGTCAGATTGACGCTGACCTCAGTGAGCCGCTGAAGAAGTAAACACGCTGAAGTCCAACTCAGACGGAACCTGGGCTAAACACCTTTGTGCGTCTAAAGGCTGCTTCCATCTCTTATGCTGGGTACCGACCAGACTCGTTTCGGGCGGCGGAAGCGGTCGGTTTACATTGAAAGTCTATGTGGAGAGGCGTCGAGGCGCGGCGTATCGTGAAGCGGCGCGTTTTGAGTGTTTGAAGTGGCGCTTCAGCACGCGGCAGTTCCTTTCCGCACACGCGCGCGTCCGAAGCAACCTACGCGTTGAGCAGCGTCGAGCCGCCAAAGATTGACAAAGTTGATATTTTGCGGCTCGACGTTGCTCGACGTGTCCAGCAACCAATCGGGAGAGCCTCTGCTATGTGATGACACAACGACAACGGGACTTTTTTTGGACTTTTTAAACTTACCCCATCGAGCCTCCATGAATTGGAACCAGACTCTGGTAAGAAACTTGGAATTTTTACAGTTGCTGCTGTCCGCTCCAGCGTACGATCACCCATCCATCCATCCATCCATTTTCTTCCGCTTATCCGGGGTCGGGTCGCGGGGGTAGCAGCCTAAGTAGGGAGGCCCAGACTTCCCTCTCCCCAGCCACTTGGAGCAGCTCCTCTGGGGGAATCCCAAGGCGTTCCCAGGCCAGCCGAGAAACATAGTCCCTCCAGCGTGTCCTGGGTCTTCCTCTGGGTCTCCTCCCGGTGGGACATGCCCGGAACACCTCACCAGGGAGGCGTCCAGGAGGCATCCTAACCAGATGCCCGAGCCACCTCAACTGGCTCCTCTCGATGTGGAGAAGCAGCGGCTCTACTCCGAGTCCCTCCCGGATGACTGAGCTTCTCACCCTATCTCTAAGGGAGAGTCCAGCCACCCTGCGGAGAAAACTCATTTCAGCCGCTTGTATCCGAGATCTTGTTCTTTCGGTCATAACCCAAAGCTCATGACCATAGATGAGGGTGGGAACGTAGATCGATCGGTAAATTGAGAGCTTTGCCTTTTGACTCAGCTCTCTCTTCACCACGACAGACCGGTACAGCGCCCGCTTCACTGCGGACGCTGCACCTATCCGCCTATCGATCTCACGCTCCAGTTTTCCCTCATTCGTGAACAAGATCCCGAGATACTTAAACTCCTCCACTTGGGTAAGGACCTCCTCCCCGACCCGGAGAGGGCACGCTACCCTTTTCCGGCTCAAGACCATGGCCTCGGATTTGGAGGAACTGATACGTACGATCACCCCAAACATAAAAAAAAAACGTTTTAATCTCAACAAAGACTGTCAGAGCTGCAGTTTGGCTCGTAGAAAACCCACTCAAGTACTAACGAGGCTCACGTGCTACTGATTTTATCTGCCAGCAGCATGAAACACAACAACTCTACCCGGAAAACGAGCTAGACCCCCTCCTCTGCCTCCCCCTAGTGCGCGTCATCAGACGCATCTTAGTGGCTTTGTGTGAACGTGACAAGCGGCCAAAAAGGGGCGGAAGGAGCGTTCTAACAAGTTTGGTGGGTACCCGGCATTACTGGAGCCGGGACAAACTAATCTTGGCAAGGTAAAGAGTTGTGATTGTTTACGAGCGGATCTGGGTCTAGCTGATGTCACCCGAGAGTTGCCATGTTCTGGTCTGATTTTATTCCCAGATAAACGTCTCTTCCTTCCTCCTCTTAACTATTTCTTTTAAACTGATTCTTGCCAGTAACTAAGTTAAAAAGCCTCCAGATAATAAGTAATATGTCATCTCAATACTTGATTTCTGTTGTCCCTAATTTAAATCTGCTGACAAGTAAATTATAGGAATTCGATCGAGCAATCAGTTGTACATACTATGATGTAATTTTATGATTCTGTTAATAAATGATTCAGTTCTGCTGAATCAACATAAATTAACGTTTCATGCCTTTTACATTACATTGTACTGTATCTGGTCACACAATTTATTGATTAATCCTTGAAAAAGGATTGATGCAGTCATGGTTCATTCTTCATGAATGAACACCTAACTAAAAAAAACGCAAACATTGCACATGCAGCAAGGTGGTTGAAAAAGAATGGAAAAATAAAAAAAACTTGGACAAGAAACGGAAACATCTGGATCAAAGTACATGAAAATTCTCAAGCTAAAATAATAAAAGATCTGAAAGACTTAGACACATTTAAATGAGCTCAAAAATGACAAATCACCAATCACTATCACATGTTCATACACAAAAATTGACAAAAATGAACAAACAAACAAATACATTAAAACATGACGGCAACAAACGAAGACTCAGAAGTTAAAATATACAATGTTGAAGATATGGTTGATGCAAACTTTTATCCTGCTATAAAAGACTGTGAATACTATAATGAAGAACAGTTTAATGACATCAATATATCAAATGGAGATCTCTCTATTATTCACATCAATAGTAGAAGTTTAAATGCAAATATATCCAAAATAACAGATTATTTAAAACAGTTAAACAGAACTTTTACATTAATAGCACTGTCAGAGACATGGCTTAATGATGAAAACAAAAATAACGTTCACATCGAAGGATATGAATTATATCATTTAAACAGAAACAATAAAAAAGGTGGAGGAGTAGCTCTATTTGTCAAAAATGAAATAAAGTGTAGAATAATTAAAGAAATGTCAATAATTGTTGACAATCTTATGGAAATAATAACAATAGAAATATTAAACGAAAATGCTAAAAACATTTCCATAAGTTGTGTATATCGATCACCAGGATCAAATATAGAAATATTCACCGATAAAATCATACAACTACTGGAAAAGAGTTTAAATAAAAAAGTTTTCCTGTGTGGAGACTTTAATATTGACCTGGGAAATAAAACGGATTCAAATAACATCAGCACATTTCTAAATTCAATGTATAGTTTAAATCTTTATCCGTTAATATCAAAACCAACAAGAATTACAACTCATAGTGCTACGATAATTGACAACATTTTCACAAATATAACAAATGGGGATATGACAGGTGGTATCTTAACAACTGATTTAAGTGATCATTTACCAGTTTTCACTATCTACAGAAATGATCAAAACATTACAAAAGAAGTTACAATTAAGAAAAAAATAATAAACACATCAAAAAAAGCTATGGATCAATTAAAAGATGATTTACAGAAGCAAAACTGGAAGGACGTGTATATTGATGATGTTAACAGATCATATGATGAATTTATGAACATTTTAGAAGCTCTGTATGAAAAGAATTGTGTGCAAAGAAATCGTAGAAAAAGAAATATTGTTGACCAACCTTGGATGACTAAAGGGTTGAGAAATGCTTGTAAAAAAAAAAATAACTTGTATTTATGTTTCTTAAAAACGAGAACACAACAAGCTGAAGAAAAATATAAAAAATATAAAAATAAATTGGTAATGATTATAAGAAGATGCAAGAAAGAATACTATAGTGATTTATTAAACAAGAGCAATGGTGACACTAAAACAACATGGCGAGTAATAAATGATGTTCTAAAAAGTCATAAAGCAAAAACGAACATTGCAAAATATTTTGTGAAAGATGACAAAGAAATACATGATGAGAATGATATCGTAAATGAATTTAATCAATATTTTGTAAATATTGGATCAAGCCTTGCAGCTAAAATACCAAAAGTAGATAATAAGGTGTGTCATTCAATTAAAAGTTGCACCAACAGTATTTTTCTTAGTGGAACTAACAAAGAGGAAATTATGAAAATGGTAAAAAATCT